>JARQOD010004059.1:0-58439 GCA_033576555.1 Oophaga sylvatica | reverse complement strand
CGTCATGTTTTAAAATTAAAATTTTCATTTGTGCAGGGCTAAAAAAACCCAGTCCCCAGTGTTGAACGGTAATAACCCCAGTCAGACCCTCATTTTTAGCTTCCCCCTTTTTTCCTTTATGTCACAAAGCTCTTCCAACATAATAACCCTAAACCCTTTTCCCAAGAAATTCAAAATTGGAAAGTAGATATGTTTTCAAATTGTTTTATTTTTTTATTAAAAATTTAAGTCAAACCCAAAATATCACTAAAGCTTCAAATTAAATTTGTAAAAAACCCCCAATCATTTACTTTTGTTGAAAAGATTAAAAGGCAAAAACTGAATGGGCCCAGGAAACTCCCTTGCAAATGCCCGGGAATAAAATTGCCCCGGGGTCTCTGAGATTTACTGCAGAATAAAAGCAATATGGGGGGGTTTAAAAACCCTTTCAAAATAGACCCTGCCAAACAAAAAATAAAATCAGGCGGGCCAAAAATAATATGATCGTTTTCTCTTTGCACCCTTTAAAAAAAGCATCTTTAGACATGAATAACGCATTTCTTTTTAAAAACCTTTTCAAGTACTTTTTCGGGACAAAAAATTTTTGCTACACAGAAAACATTTTGCCTCTTTAAAGGAAAAAAATTTTTTTTGGTGGTGTCTGTAATCATCCAATTTGGTTTGGGTTTTGATATTTTTGATTGATTTAAAAGGGCGTCATTACCCATCACTTTTTTTTCTCCCTATTATTTTGGAACCTCTGCCCTTTCCCGGCCTTTAAAATGTCTGGCAGTTTCATTAGGGGCAATGCTCTTAAAAGCAGCTCTACTAGAATTGCAAGAGGTTTAAAAGGGGGGAAAACCGGGGATTCCAGAGTCCCCACCCACTATTGGAAAAAGGTGTCTAAGGGCCCCCTTTACAAAGTTTTGTTTTTTCCAGGGCATTGGTCCCGTTAAAATTTTATGGATACCAATGTACCCATTTTAACCAAAGGTGCTTTGCAGGTTTCCGTTTTTACAACCCACATGTCTGAGGGAAAAAACCCCATGGAGACATTAAAATTTTTAAATTTTCTTATAAAGCACCCCTTGAAAAAAAAGGGCGAAAGAGAAGGGGTTTTAAAAAAAAATTAAGAAAACCCTTTCAGTAAAAAAACTAAAAAAGGGCAGAATGAAACCCGAGTGGAGGGGCCCCTGCCCCTTTTGGGTTACATTTTACGGATGGGGGGAAGGAGACCCTTGGTTTGGGGGGTTGCGGAAATTCCGGGAGTTTGGTTTGGGCAGTAACTCCGGTTGTCGTGAGGGGGTAGCGGGGCAATTTTCCGGCTGTTTTCTTTTTCCCGAAGAAGGGGGAATTTTTTAGGTTCCCGCCCCAGGGGTCCAAATGTGGTTTAAAAATTTTTCCCTTTTGAGGCAAAAAAATTTCCCGGGAAGGGGGGTAATTTGGGAGAAGTCTTGGGGGGCGGGTTGGGGGGGAGCGAAAAATTTTTGGAGGAGAAAAGGAGGGCTTTTGGGGGCCGGAGAAAATTTTTGGGAAGGAAACAGGAGATTAAATTCAGAACAAAAAGGAGAACATCGTGGGGAGGACAGTTAATTTTGAACCATAGTTGACAACTGTTGTCTTCTGTCGTTGCAATCGATCCGTATTACCATCGTGTGTAGCGTACTGGGAGAAATCAGACCACAACAGGGTTAAAGAAGCCCCTGTCCCCAAATTTCAACTTCGCTGGGGTGCATCACAAACACCTCTTCCTTTTTGCACAGTATGGCTCATGTAGAACCTGCCCCGCTGCTGTGTGCTGGGAATGCCTCAAACAACGTTTACCAGAGTGCTGTTTGTCGAAAAATTTTTCTAAGGTTTCCTTTGCATGATGTTCTTAATTTGCCTTTTACGGGATCGAGGATTTTGGGCCCAAACCCAGTATCGTCACCCTTTTCAAAATTTGGGGAAAAGCGGGGTCCCTTTTAGGATCAGCAAAAAAATAATCACACATGTGGGCCAATGTTTCCGGGTGCCCATGATGCACGCCATGGTTGGTGGAGGACATTCTGCCAAACCCACATCCCCCTTCACCCCAAAAACCCCTGTACTGACCTTGGCAAGCCAACTTTTCTCTGTCCCCTGAGAAGCTCATCCCCCCCAAATAATCATCCCCATCACCCCCCTCCTCCTCCTCTTCCTCTTCTTCCCCTCGTCCAAGACAGCCCCCTGAGCAGACATGCCTGCTGTCATGAAGGCTTCGCTCCCCCCCCCCCTCCTCCACTGCAGACCCTGATCCTTAATGGCATCAAGTTTGCATGAGCAGACCCATAAGTGGGATGCTCTCTTATATGGCATCATCTCCCGTTTTCCCCGGGCCTTACTTTTCCTCAAAACACTGAAGGATTCACAGAGTCTTCAGCTTTGACACTGCACATCCGAAAACCTCATTCCCCCTCAAACTGCCTGCCCGTGGATCCTCCAACCAATTTGTTTACAGTCTGCCTCTGTTCGCACACCCCTAACCATGTGATGTTTGGTTCCCCCCTTGTTGCAACATCTATGATTAGTGGTGTTGGCAGGTGGAGTGATTGCTGCAGCCTCTGCATGCTACTGGAGCTAGGGCGAGCGATCGAGTGCGAGCACAGTCTGCACTTTAAGGAGCAGGGCGGTTAACTCCGGAAAATAAATTGAAGCATGCACAACCAGGTTCAAGGTGTTTAGCCCCAAGGAAAGTGTTGAGTTTGCCAGCAAAGGCCACCACAAAATCGGCCGTTATCACACTACCTTCCTGCTCAAAAATAGACTGCCCACATGACTCAGTTTCTCGCTGCAAGTAGTTTGGGGGGCCCGTACCTCCGTGGTGTTCTTTTGTCGAAAAAAACATCATCTTTAAAACAGCCCCGCTGATGTTAACCACAAATGTTCAAAATGGGACACCTCGTGTGCAACACGGCAGCTGCGGATGAGTGCTCGTACGACTGCGCTCTGTTGACAAGCCTTTGGGTTTGGAGGAGAGGGGTCGAACGCCTACGCCAACGTTGCCCTTAAAAACGTGGGGTAGGCAGCACTGGGCCCACTGCCGCTGTCCCCTGGGACCCTGCATCCACCACATTAACCCATGCGCAGTGATGGACACGTAACAGCCCTGACCATGGGCTACTGGCCCATGCATCTGTTTGTGATGTGCACCTTTCCACTCATTGATTGTTTTGAGTGCATGGAAATGCGGTCTTCACATGCAGGGGGAGGGCGTAATGGCTTATCGAGAAAAAAAATTTCCAACTGGTGGGGTCTAGCGTGGGACAAGCGTGGGCCAAAGTGACTCTCGAACGCTGCTCTTTCAACCAAACAGAAGGGCATCATCTCTAATGAGATCATTTTGGCAATGTAGGCTTTCAAAGCCATGGAGGTTTTGTAGTCCTCACAGTTGCAAGTGAAAGGTGTTTAAATGTCTAAGCGTGCACTGGTATTCAATTATTCAGAATTTTCCCTCGCAAAAGGGCCTTCCGCACTTCTTTACAGAAAACCTTTGCCTCATCAATAGGATTTTGGTCAAAAAGTGCCACACGCATCTTTTCCTACAAAGGGATAAATTTTCAGGGCTTCCCACCAGTGCAAATTTAAAACAGACGGCCAAGCTTCTCAACTCTTTTTGTTTATTTTAACACGTTTTTTGACTGCTATGGGCCGCCAATAACCAAAGCGCAATGTCGATACCTGCTGCGAAACCTCCTCCTCTTCTGACTTTTGCAGCGGCACCCTCTTCCCCAATGGATGCCAATCCAGGTCAACAACTGGTCATCCATCCCCCTTTCCTCTTAAATTCATCTGCACCTTCCCTTTTGTCCCCCATGAAAAGGGTTTAGAGTAGCGGGAAGGGAAAACCCTGAGTTTCATCAGGGTCAGATTCCTGGCCCCTAGACTGCGGGGGCAATGTTTTAAAATTGTGAAGAAACCAGCAAAATCAGATAGCATGGCATGTGTATCATTGAAACTCCATTCATATTCATCTTGGACTGGGGAATTCGGATTTGACTTGATAACCCGGGCATGGTAGTGAAAAGAGCTCCATGGATAATCTGAAGTGTGCCTGCCGCATCCTCACTTTGGTGGGGTGAAGGACACAGGAAAGGTGTCGTTCCTACCAGGAGCCTCCCACTGACGACTCAGTGCTTACTTTTTTTTTGAAAGTTAAAGAAGAGGACGAAAGAGCTGGAGCTTTTTTCGGCAATGTAAAGCAAAACCTGTTCCTAAATGCTCCAACTTTAAACCCAGTTTACCTACTCCCAGAAAAGGAGCCTTCCAGCCTACTCGAGCCAGACAAAGATGCAGGCTCAACACCTCCTGCCTTAGGTGAAATTGGGCTTTTGGCACTACCAGCAGAAGCACCACCACCACCATCATTCCAGCTGGCCCCCCCCCCCACGTCCACGCCTCTTCCACCATACTTCCTCATTTTTGGGGAAAAAGTACCAAAAAAACCAGCAATGTAAAGGTACTGGTATGAGGAGCGTACAGCTGTATAATGGGGTAGGAAAATTTAAATCTCCGAAAATATTCCGGAGTCACACACAGACCTCCACATCAGTATGGATTGACCGTAATACAAGGGCAGATATACGGTACTGTTTTCAGAAGCGTACAGCGTAAAACGGTGTAGGGGGAAAAATTTCAATCTCTGAATAATTTTCCCGGGGTCACACACAGAAAGACACTCAGTTTTGGGTTTGACCGCAATACAAAGAGCAGATATACTTACTGTTCAGAAACATACAGCTGTATACGGTGTAGGGGAAAAAATTTCTATCTCCGTATATATTTCCGGAGTCACACACAAACGCCACTCAGTATTGATTTGACCGTAATACAAAAGAGATAACGGTACTGTCTCATAACTTACAGCTGTATAACGGTGTAAGGAGAAAGTTGCAATCTCGTATATATTTTTCCGGTGTCACACAAAAACGCTCACTCAGTAAAGAGAATGACCTGTAAAACAAAGAGCAGATATACGGGATTGTCCAGAAGCGAAAACCCTGTACAGGGTTTAGGGGAAAATTGCAATCTCCGAAAATATTTCCGGAGTCCACACACAGACGATCAATCAAATAAGGAAATTTTACTGTAAACAAAGAACAGATATACGGTACGTCTCAGAAGCATACGCTTATACGGTGTAGGGAAAAAAAACTATCTCCGTATATATTTTCCGGAGTCACACACAAGCGCTCACTCAGTATTGAATTTTACCGTAAATACAAAGAGCAGATAGACGGTACTGCTCAGAAACTTACAGCTGTACACGGTGAAAGGGGGAAAAATTTCAAATTTCCCCTATATATTTTCGGAGTCACACACAGACGATCACTCAGTTTTGGATTGACCGTAAAACAAAGAGCAGATAAACGTTACTTCTCATAAGCATACAGCGTAAACGGTGTAGGGGAACCTAGCAATTCCCGTATATATTTCCGGAGTCCACACAGAAGCTCACTCATATTGGGTTTTGAAACCCTAATACAAAGGGGCAGATATACGGTACGTCTCAGAAGCGTACGCTGTAAAACGGAGCAGGGGAAAAATAGCAATCTCCATATAAATTTCCGGAGTCACACACAAAGTCAGCAGAAAAAGCCATGATACCAGCCGGTCAAAGGTAGTGTGTGAGGTTTTACAGCTCTTTTACGGTTGTGGGGAAAAAAAGAACGGGCGTTAAGTTTCAGAAAAAAAGAATAAAAGGGGATAAGCTGTGTTAAAAGCAGTCTGCACAGCAGTGTACACTCAGCAATACAGCTATCAGGCAGCCTAATAACCAGCGCTGCTGCTCACAAGAAAATCCTCCCCTGTCACTGCACACTAACTGTACAGCACAATTGCTATCAGCACAAGCACAGAAAACTTCTCGTTACTGCCTAACTCTCTCCCTACTGATAAACAGCGTCAGCAACCTCTCACTAGTTAATATCGACAGAAAGTAAAATGGAGGTCGGCGCTCAGGGCTTTTATAGCCACCTAATGACGCCCCCCAAAGCAAGCCAATCACTGCAATGCCCTATCTCTAAGATGGTGGTGATGTCATCTCGTTGCCCACAGTGAAACGTCCTTGCTCATTGGCTGAAAAAGGCGCCTACAAGAATTATGGGAAAACCGACTTGGGCGCTGTGGGTCGATGACCGCATGGCTGACTGCACACTATGGTCTGGTTTTCGGCCCAACAAAACCCGACTTTGGCGAAAGTCGGCGACTTTGAATCTGACCGACCTGTTTCGCTCAACTCTACTGATGACACATTGATGACACACTGATCCCCACCACTAATGACACACTGATGCGAACACTAATGAAACACTGATGCGAAACACTGATGACAACACTGACCTAAAACACTGATGACTAGAGTTGAGAGAAACAGTTCGGTCAATTAAAAAAAAAAACTGACATTTGCCAAAGTCGGTGTTTCGCCGAGCAAAACCCTACCATAGCGTGAGGTCGGACACTAGTTCGGCAAACCGAGCGCCAAAGTCGTTTTTCCCAAATGCTTCCAGGGCATTTTCTCAGCCAATGTGCAAGAACGCAGACTGTGGGCAACGCAAATACATGGCAGCGGCCAGCACCAACTTAGAGAAGGCATTGCAGTGTTTGGGCTTGCCTTGTGTGGCGTCACAGGCCTATAAAAGCCCTCAATGCCAACCGCCATTTTACTTCTGCCTATCTTAGTATAGGGAGAGGTTACTGACGCTGGTTTTCAGCACAGAGAGCATTGGGAAAGGGCAAACAACACTAATTCTGTGCTTGTGCTCATAGCGATTAGCTGTACACTTAGTGTGCATGACAGTGGAGTAATTTTTTTGTGTCATCAGCGCTGGCCCTTTAAAGGCTGCCTGCCAGTGACAGGGAGGAATTGCTTTGAGAGCACAGAGCTGATTATTAGGCTGCCTGCCAATGAAGGTGAGGATTTTTTTGTGGGAGTAGCAGAGCTGATTATTAGGCTGCCTGTTATCTATTGCTGTGTGTACCCTGATGTGCAGACTGCTTTTTAACACAGACACCTACAAAGCACTAATGCTTGAATTTTTTTCTGCACTGTTACAGAGCGTTCATTTTTTCCCACACCGTATAGAGGGTGTACGTTTCTCACACTACCCTGGACCGCCTGGTATAACGGACAAATACATGCTGATTATCTGTGTGTGACTTCGGAAATATATACGCAGATTTAAAATTCCCCCAACACTGTATACAGCTGTACGATACTGATAGAGTACACTTTTCTGCTTTTCATAATTTTGATGTTATCCAGACTGGCCTGTGACCGTGTATGTTACTCCCTGAAATATATACAGAGATTTAAAGTTCCCCCAACACTGTATACAGCTGTATGCTACTGATAGAGTACACTTTTTCTGCTTTCTTATTCTGATGTTATCGAGACTGGGCCTGTGACCGGTTTTGTTACTCCTGCAATATATATGGAGATTTAAACTTCCCCAACACTGTATTCAGCTGTACGCTACTGATAGAGTACACTTTTTTTTGATTTTCATATTCTGGTGTTACGAGACTGGGCCTGTAACCGTATGTGTTTACTCCTGCAATATATACGAGATTTAAAATTCCCCCAACACTGTATACAGCTGTACGCTACTGATAGATACACTTTTTCTGCTTTTTAAAATTCTCGTGGTATCCAGACTGGGCCTGTGACCGTGTGTATTACTCCTGAAAATATACGGAGATTTAAAATTCCCCCAACACTGTATACAGCTGTACGCTACTGATAGAGTACACTTTTTCTGCTTTTCATATTCTGGTGTTATCCAGACTGGGCCTATGACCGTGTGTGTTACTCCTGCAATATATACGGACGTTAAAATTCCCCCAACACTGCATACAGCTGTACGCTACTGATAGAGTACACTTTTTCTGCTTTTCATATTCTGGTGTTTTCCAGACAGAGCCGTGACCGTGTGTGTTACTCCTGCAATATATATGGAGATTAAAAATTCCCCCAACACTGTATACGGCTGTACGCTACTGATAGAGTACGCTTTTTCTGCCTTTTCATATTCTGGTGTTATCCAGAAATGGGCCTGGTGACTTTGTGTGTTACTCCTGCAATATATACGGAAATTTTAAAATTCCCCCAACCCCTGTATACAGCTGTACGCTACTGATAGAGTTACATTTTTTCTTCTTTTCATTTTCTGGTGTTATCCAACTGGGCCTGTGACCGTGTGTGTTACTCCTGAAATATATAAGGAGATTTAAATTCCCCCAACACTGTATACAGCTGTACGCTACTGATAAGAGCATACCATTTCTGCTTTTCATATTCTGGTGTTATCCAGACTGGCCTGTGACCGTGTTTGTTACTCCTGAAATATATATGGAGATTTAAAATTCCCGCAACACTGTATACAGCTGTGTCAAACGGATAGAGTACACTTTGTCTGCTTTTCATATTCTGGTGTTATCCAGACTGGGCCTGTGACCGTGTCAGACAATACTGAAATACATACGGAGATTTAAAAGTCCCTCAAAAACTGTATACAGCTGTACGGAAATGATAGAATACACTTTTTTCTACCTTTCATATTCTGGTATTATCCATAAATAATAATAATAATAATCTTTATTTATATAGCGCCAACATATTCCGCAGCGCTTTACAGTTTAACAGTTTCAAAACACAAGTCATAAGTAACAACGTTAACAATACAATAATTAAAGCAAAATAAGCCACCCCTGCTCGTGAGGGCTTACAATCTACAATGAGGTGGGAGAGATAACAAAGTACAGGTGTGTATATAAAAAATGGTGCATTTACAATGATGGTCCAGCCATCTTGAGGGAGTGAGGAATGGATGGAGATAGTGAATGGGCTACACACACACACCTTACACATAGAATGACTTTGATTAGTGAATGTGATAGGCCGCTCCGAACAGATGTGTTTTGAGGGAGCGCCTGAAACCATGCAGAGGATTGGCGCAGCGCGGGAGAAGTCTTGGAGTCAGGAGTGGGGGGTTACGGATTAGTGCAGAGGTTAGTCGAATGTCGTTTGCAGATCGCAGCAGTCAGTTAGGCCGATAGATAGAAATGAGGGAGGAGATGTAGGGGGGTGCTGCACTGTGGAGAGCTTTGTGGGTGAAAACCAGTACTTTGAATTGTATCCTATAATGAATGGGCACCAGTGTAAGGACTGGCGAAGAGCGGACGCGTCCGAGTACCGATTAGCCAGATGATGACCCTGGCTGCTGCATTAAGGATGGACTGGAGAGGGGATAGTCGAGTAATGGGGAGGCCAAGTAATAAGCGTTGCAGTAGTCCAGGCGGGAGTGGATCAATGCTACAGTGAGGGTTTTTGTTGTTTCCCATGGTGAAAAGGGCGGATTCTAGAGTTGTTATTTAGGTGTAGGCGGCAAGAGCGGGCAAGAGATTGTATATGGGAGGTGAAGGAGAATTGGTGGACAAACATAACACCCAGACAGCGAGCCTGCTGCCGGGGTGTTATTTATGGTGCCGCCCACGGAGAGGGAAATGTCAGATTTAGGAGGTTAGTAGACGGCTGGAGCAGAAGAAGTTCAGTTTTGGAGAGGTTAAGTTTCAGATAGAGAGCGGACATGATGTTGGAGACTGCGGACAGACAGTCGGTGGCGTTCTGTAGTACAGGGGGGGTAAGGTCGGGGGATGACGTGTATAGTTGTGTGTCATCAGCATAAAGATGGTACTGAAAGCCAAATCTGCTGATGGTCTGTCCAATTGGGGCCGTGTAGAGAGAGAAGAGAAGGGGGCCAAGGACTGAGCCCTGGGGTACACCGACAGTGAGAGGAAGAGGAGATGACGTGAGCCAGAGAACGAGCCTGTGACCGTGTGTGTTACTCCTCAAATATATACGGAGATTTCAAATTAAACCAGCACTGTATAACGGCTGTACGCTTCTGATACAGTACACTTTTTGGTTTTATATTCTGGTGTAATCCATACTGAGCCTGTGAGAGTCTGTGTCTGTTACTCCGCAAATATTACGGAGATTAAAATTTTTCACCTTCACCGTATACAGCTGTACGCTTCTGATACAGTACCATATATCTGCTATTATTTTTGGTCCATTTCCCCAAACATGAGAAGAATGGTGGAAGAGTCCGCGGACGTGGTCGTGGGGGGCCACCTGGTACTGATGGTGGTGGTGTGCATCTGCTGGTAGTGCCAAAATCACAATAGCACCTAAGGCAGGAGGTGTTGAGCCTGCGTCATCGTCTGGCTCCAGAAGGCCTGGAAGGCTCCCTTTTCTGGGATTACGTAAACGCTTTTAAAGCCGAGCATCAGGAACAGGTTTTGGCTTACATTGCCGAAATGCCTCCATCTCATCGCCTCCTCTCTGAAGTTCAAAAAATGCAAGGACTGAGTCGTCAGTGCAGGCTCCTGTCAGGAACAACACCTTTCCTTGTGTGCTTCACCCCCCACCAAAAGTGAAGGATGCGGAAGGCCCACATTTCAGATTACACCATGGAGCTATTTTCACATAACATGCCTGGTTATCAAGTCAAATCCTGAATTCCCCAATCCAACATGAATCAGAGATGGAGTGCATTGATGCATAGCCACTGCTAGATGATTCTGCTGTTATATTCACCCAAAGCACTACATTTCCCTCGTTGTCTACTGAGCCAGAATGTGACCCTGATGAAACTCATGTGCCCCAGATGAAATTGAAGATGATTCTGACATGGAGTGCACTGATGCACAGGCACTGCCAGATGATCGTGCTGGTACATTCAACCAGAGCATTGTACTCGCAGTGTACTAAGACATAATGTGACCCTGATGAAACTCAGGTGCCCCTTCCCGCATACTATACCACCTTACACGGTGACACAGAGGAAGGTGCAGATGAAATTGAAGAGGAGGTGATGGATGACCCAGTTGTTGACCCGGATTGGCATCCAGTGGGGAAGAGGGTGCCGCTGGCAATAGCTCAGAAGAGGAGAAGGATCCCGCAGCAGGTATCGACATCGCAGTTGGGTTATCTGTCAGGCCCGTAGCAGTCCAAAAAGTTGTTACAAAAACAAAAGAGTTACAAGACAGCTTGGCCAGGTGGTCAAATTAGCACAGCCTGCAAGCCCTGAAAATTTAATACCATAGTAGGAACAGTCCAGTGTGGCACTTTTTTGACCAAAATCCTATGATGAGGCAAAGGTTATCTGTAAGAAGTGCCGAAGGAACCTTTAGCCGAGGGAAATATCTCAGATATTTAAATACCAGTTGCATCCTTAGACATTTACTAAACATGCACTTGCAAGCGTGACGGACTACAAAACCTCAGGTAGCACATGTGCACCGACTCCGACTGAAGTTAGCCAGCAACGCTCCATCGCTTCCCCACTGTAAGCCCACCGGTTGGCACACCACCACAAGAAATGTTGAGGTGTCGTCTCAAGACCAAAGCAGTCAGGGAATCACAATGTTTTTGCAACGAAAGACTGCATCTAGGCCATCACCACCACCACCGTCACCATCACCATCACCGACCCCCTCTCAGTTCGTCATGTCCATCGATAGTTCCCCCATATGCAGCTCTCAATTCCAGGTCACCCTACCAAACACTCTGAGTAGGACAAGAAAGAAACTCATCCTCTGATCCACATACACTGGGTTTGCACGCCCACATTGCCAAACTGATCTCATTAGAGATGATGCCCTTCCATTTGGTTGAAAAGCACAGCGTTCCAAGAGCTCATGGCCTACGCTGTCCCACGCTATGACCTACCAAGTCGCCACTTCTTTTCTAGAAAAGCCATCCACCTGCATGTGAAAGCCGCTTGGTTCATGCACTCAAAAAATCAATGAGTGGAAAGGTGCACCTCACAACAGATGCATGGGCCAGTTAGGCATGGCCAGGCCGTTACGTGTCCATCACTGCACACTGGGTTAATGTGGTGGATGCAGGGTCCACAGGGGACAGCGGCAGTGGGACAGTGCTTTGCCTAGCCCACGGTATAGGCAACAGTAGGCTGTAAGCATTCGACCCTTCTCCTCCTCCTCCAGAAGCAAAAGCTCGTCAACAGATCGCAGTCGCACGAGCTCTCCATTCGCAACTGCCAGTGTTTGCACACAAGCTGTCCTACTATCGAACAGCTAGTGGTAAGAGTCAGCAGTCTGTTTTAAAAATTATGTATTGGGCGACAACAGACACACCGCTGAGGTACTGGCCGACTACTTGTAGCGAGAAACTGAGTCGATGGCTGAGCAGTCTACATCTTGAGCCAGGCAAGGTAGTCAGTGATAAGGGATGTAATTTTGTGGCAGCCATAGCCCTGGCAAAACTCAGACACATACCTGCCTGGCTCACACCTTGAACCTGGTGGTGCAGTGCTTCTTAATAATTATCCTGAGTTAACTTCCCTGCTCCATAAGGTGCGAAGACTGTGCTCGCACATCCGTCGCTCGCTCGTAAACTCCAGTCATATGCAGAGGCTGCAGCGATCGCTCCACCTCCCAAGCATCGCCTAATCATAGACGTTGCAACAAGGTGGAAAATCCACCATGCACATGGTTGAGAGGCTGTGCGAACAGAGGCAGGCTGTAATGCATTTATGGGAGGATAAATATTTGCAGGCAGTTTGAGGACAGACATGGAGTTGTCGGGTGTGCAGTGGTCAAAGCTGAAAGACCTCTGTAAAGTCCTTCAGTATTTTGAGGAATACACATGGCTTGGTAAGCGCAGACGACGCCATCATAAGCATGAGCATCCCACTTATGCATCTGCTCATGCAAACTTTGACGCACATTAAGGATCAGGCGTCTGCAGCGAAGGAGGAAGAGGGTAGCCTTGATGACAGTCAACCATTGTCTGCTCAGGGAACTGTCCTGGACGAGGTGGAGGAAAAAGAGGAAGAGGAGGAGGAGGAGGAGGGGGATGATTATTTTTGGGAGGAGGATGCTTCTTAGGGGCAAGAGAAAGTGTTGGCTTGCCAAGTTCAGGTCCAGGGTTTGTGCGTGACTGAGGTATGTGGAATTTGGCAGAAAGTGCTCCTCCACCCACCATTGGCAGTGCATCACTGACACCTGAAACATTGGCCCTCATGTGTGATTATGTCTTGCGGATCCTAAAAAGGGACCCCCACATTGTCAAAATTATGAAGGGTGACGACTACTGGTTGGCCAGCATCCTCGATCCACACTATAAAGGCAAATTACAGAACATAATGCCACAGGAGAACCTAGAGCTAATGTTTGCAAACAAACAAGCAACTCTGGTAAACCGTTTGTTAGAGGCATTCTCAGCAAACAGCAGCGGTACAGGTTCTAACCACGAGCCGTACTGGGCCAAAAGGAAGAGGTGTTCATGTGCACAACAGCCGAAGGGCGTTGGAGATGGGGTGTCACGCAGTCTCTGCGTACAGGAGGTCAGGGGCCTAAGCTGACCCTAAGCTGGGGCCCTAACTAATCCCTCTACCTGGAGGTACTGTTAAAGGTACAGAGGTCCAGGCCGCCAGAGTAACCCCTATCTCCTGAGGATCCCTGAACCTCAGTAATCTAGTCCTGAGAAGGACCCCGATCACAACAACAGGGGACAGGATAATATAAGCCAACACACAGTAAATAGACAACGAGACAGTACAAGGGGAAAACCAAAAAACCACCTTGCATACAAAAACTCGCACCACAACAACAGAGGGAACACCAACGGTAAGGAGTTAAATAATAAAGTGAGGAAGGGAAAAAACCACACAAAGTACACTTCACTCCAAACTCCAAAATACCACAAGCCGCTCTGTTTGTCTGCAAGGAATGCTTTCACCGACAACTTCCTAACAGACTGGCAGGTATTTGAAGGAGTCCCACTTCTGCAGCATTGACTGCAGCTGGGCGAGGCTGGGCCTCATCTAGCACAGAGAAAAAGAAATTAACTCCCTCACTGCCGAAAAATACAAAGCACCAAAAACTCAGCTGCGAGAAGTCAGGCTGTGTAATCGTGACGATCTTCGTGGCGACACACCCGTGACAGTACCCCCCTTCTACGAGGGACCTCCGGACCCTCAGGGCCATATTTATCCGGGTGAGTCATGTAGAATGGCCCGAATTAATCGGTCTGCGTTAATATCCGACGCAGGAACCCACATCCTCTCCTCAGGACCATACCCCTTCCAATGAACCAGGTACTGAAGGGACCGGCGATTAAAGCGTGAATCGATGACTTTTGATACCTGAAACTTCAAGTTACCATTGACCACCACTGGAGGAGGAGGTAAAGGTGACGGTATCACCGGCGCCACATACCTCTTAAGCAACGATCTGTGGAACACGTTGTGAATTTTAAACGTGGGGGGGAGGTCAAGACGAAATGCCACCGGATTAATTATAGAACTGATCCTGTACGGCCCAATGAACCTGGGACCCAGTTTCCAGGAGGGAACATTAAGTTTTATATTCCTGGTAGACAACCATACCCGATCGTTCACACTTAGGTCCGGACCAGACATTCTCCTCCTATCAGCCATACGTTTGTATCGGTTCCCCATAGTATTCAGATTATTCAGCACCCCTCTCCACACTGAAGCGAGTGATGACGAAAATCGTTCTTCCTCAGGAACCCCCGAACAGCCCCCCCTACTGAAAGTAACAAAACTGGGGGTGAAAACCATATGCCCCAAAAAACGGGGACTTACCAGTGGACTCGCTCCGCCTATTACTAAGAGCAAACTCTGCCAGAGTCAAGAAAGAAGCCCAGTCCTCCTGGTTCTCTGACACAAAACACCGGAGATATGTCTTCAAGCTCTGGTTCAGACGTTCTGTCTGACCATTAGTCTGAGGATGAAAAGCCGATGAAAACGACAAATGCATCCCCGTCGTGTACAAAATGCCTTCCAGAATTTTGACACAAACTGAGACCCCCGATCAGACACCACATCGGAGGGTACCCGTGAAGCCTCACAATCTCACCAAGGAACACCTGCGCAAGAGTTTTAGCATTAGGAAGAGCAGGAAGAGCGATGAAATGTGCCATCTTGCTGAACCTGTCCACTACAACGAGTATGACCGTTTTACCCGAAGACGGCGGGAGGTCCGTAATAAAGTCCATGGACAGATGAGTCCAAGGACGCTCCGGGATCTTCAAAGGTAAGAGGGCCCCAGACGGACGGGTATGTGGGGTCTTAGAGCACGCACAAACCCCACAGGACGCGACAAAAGTTACCACCTCCCTATGTAAGTTAGGCCACCAAAACCGACGCGAGAGGAGATCCACAGTTGCTTTACTCCCTGGGTGTCCTGCCAAAGCTGAGTTATGGTGTGCCTCGATCACCTTTTGTCGCAACTGATCTGGAACAAACAGTCTCCCTGGAGGTCCAACAGGGGCCTCCCCCTGAGCCTCCAATACTTCCTCCTCAAGCTCAGAGCATACTGCCGACACCACCACCCCCTCCTGAAGGATAGGAACCGGGTCATCCGTATTCCCGGCCCCAGGGAAACTACGAGATAAGGCATCCGCCTTTACATTTTTTGACCCAGGACGATATGTGACGACAAAATTAAACCTGGTAAAAAACAACGACCACCTAGCTTGTCTGGGATTCAGACGTCTTGCGGACTCCAGATATAGCAGATTCTTGTGATCGGTGATGACGGTGACCGGATGGACTGCCCCCTCCAAAAAATGGCGCCACTCCTCAAAAGCTAACTTAATGGCCAAAAGTTCTCTATTGTCGACATCGTAATTCCTCTCAGCGGACGACAATTTTTTAGAGAAAAAGGCGCACGGATGCCACTTACCAGGGGACGAACCCTGTGACAATACTGCTCCCACCCCTACCTCAGAAGCGTCTACCTCTACAATGAACGGCTGTGACACATCAGGTTGAATGAGTATGGGTGCCGAGGCAAAACATTTTTTCAAGGAGGAGAATGCTTGACAAGCCTTGTCAGACCACCTAGAAAAATCCGTCCCTTTTTTTGTCATGTCTGTAAGAGGTTTAACCATGGACGAGAAATTACGAATAAATTTCCGGTAATAATTAGCAAACCCCAGGAAACGTTGTAGTGCCTTAAGATTCTCTGGCAGATCCCACTCAAGAACTGCCCGCACTTTCCCAGGGTCCATACGAAAACCGGATGCTGACACCAGGAAGCCTAAAAACTGGAGTTCCTGTACGGCGAACACACACTTTTCCCATTTGGCGTACAGTTTGTTATCCCGCAAGATCTGTAACACCTGCCTAACATGCTCCTGATGAGACACAAGATCCGGCGAGTAAATTAAGATATCATCCAGATATATGACAACAAACTGTCCCACCAGGCGGCGAAAAATGTCATTTACAAAGTGTTGGAACACCGCCGGGGCATTAGTCAGACCGAATGGCATGACAAGGTTCTCATAATGCCCCTCCGGAATGTTAAACGCCGTCTTCCACTCATCCCCCTCCTTCATCCTAATCAGATTGTACGCCCCCCTGAGATCCAACTTAGAGAACCATTTGGCACCCACGATCTGATTGAAGAGATCGGGAATAAGTGGGAGCGGATACGGATCTCGGACCGTAATCCGATTAAGTTCACGGAAATCCAGGCAAGGGCGTAGGCCTCCATCTTTCTTCTTCACAAAGAAGAACCCCGCGGCCACCGGGGAAGATGAAGGTCTAATATGCCCCTTAGCCAGGACTTTCAGAAATATAATCCTTTTACAGAACAGTCATACACGCGATGAGGAGGTAGTTCCTGACACCCTTTCTGAGAATACATCCTCAAAGTCCGCCAGAAATGGAGGTAAGACCCTAGGAGTGACCGCACCGATGACCGTTTTCATGCAGTTTTTATTACAGAATTCACTCCATTGGCTTATCTCTCTGGATTGCCAATTAATAACAGGGTTATGCTTAGTTAACCAAGGAAGGCCCAACACTATAGGGGTGGGAAGACCCTCCAACACGTAACAAGACAACAGTTCTTTATGTATCGCTCCCACTTGAAGTTTTACGTTATGCACAGCTTGCAAAAAACTTCCCTGACCGAGAGGCATGGCGTCGATCGAGAATATGGGGATGGGTTTAGCCAACACACTCAATCACATACCTTGAACCTGGGCAAACCGAGCATCCACCAGATTAGCCCCGGCCCCACTATCCAGAAGAACAGATATCCTCTCAGTTCTCGTACCCACCACCACCTCCGCCGGTACGAGAAACTGAGACGAACCTAGGGACGAAATATCTACCCCCAGATTGCCGTCCACCACACAACCTGGGATCAATAGTTTTCCGACGACCCTTTATTCTGCAAAGGACGGGATGGACACCCCCCAATAAAATGTCCCTTTCTCCCACAGAAGAAACACCTTCCTGTCTTGTGGCGCACCGCTGGTCCCCTCCCCCGAAATGATGTCCCTCCTAATTGCATTGGCTCTTCTGGACTGACCAGGGGAACCTCCATATAAGGGACCCTTGAAGGTGGAGTCATCACAGGGGGCGGAGTTACCCCGTACCTCTCCTGAAGCCGTCTGTCAATGCGATAGCAAGGGCCATAGCGGCTTCCAGTGACGCGGGAGGGTCATACTGTGCCAACACATCCTTTAATTTGTCAGATAAACCTTGACAAAACTGGCTCCTAAGAGCCGGGTCATTCCACTGGGTGTCCGTGGCCCACCTACGGAACTCCGAACAGAATTCCTCCGCTGGACAATCTCCCGCTGGATCCTATGTAACTTAGTGTAATGTATGTAGTACAGTTCATATAGCGTCTTGTGCTTGGGTGCGATGAAAACACAGGAGTCACAGGTTTGATATAGAAAAGTCCTGTATTACTTCATACAAGTTGGCAGAAATAGTCACACAGTTTGCAGACACAGAAACAGGAGACACAGCAGGCCAGAGTAATCCAAGCTCAGCAATCACTCTCCAATACAGATTCAGGATCTTCTTCTCTGTTACCGTAAGTCCATGCAAACGTGGGTCTTTCAAAGAGCAGGGTTCAGAGTCCACAAGTGCTTCAGAGTTCCTCAGTAGGAATAGCTGGAGTACAAGGTCCAAGGCTTACAGGAGTCAAGTCACAGGTTCACTGCAGGCTAGATTCTGAAGCACTGATTGCTCAGCTGTGGCTGCTTAAGAAGCAAAGGAGAGAACCAGGGCGGGAACATGCAAGCTGGAAACTCCATTTTGACTGAGGGCAAGATAGCTGCAGCAAGACAGAAAGTAAAATGGCTGACGAACAAACTGAGTTTCAGGAATATATACATAGAACCTTACATTACTCCCCCCTTAAGGACAACCTCCGGATGACCTCAGACCAGGCTTGTGTGGGTACCTCTGATGAAACTGACGGAGCAAGCGAGGAGCATTAACGTTATTGACCGGTTCCCATGAGTTGTCCTCCACTGGGTAGCCCTGCCATTTAATCAGATATTGTAACTGATTTCTATACAACCTGGAATCTAAAATCCTTTCCACCACAAATTCTTCCTGACCATCGACTAGCACTGGGTCAGGGCAAGGAGAGGAACGTCCAGGAAACGTATTGGGTGTCGCAGCCTTTAGTAGTGATACATGAAAGACAGGGTGGATTCTCATAGTTCTGGGCAGTTGAAGACGACAAGCAACGGCACTTATAATTTTACTGATTTTATAGGGTCCAATGTACTTATGTCCCAACTTAGACGATGGAATCCTTAACTTAAGATTTCTGGTTGACAGCCAGACCAAGTCTCCTACCTTGAAAGCTGGTGCAGGTTTACGAAATTTATCTGCTGCTTTCTTGTACCTTTCTTGAGCCGATTCCAGATTTTCCTTTAGAAGATCCATATTCTTCTGTAAAGACGTGATTCTTTCAGCCACTGCTGGTAAAGGCGTTTCTATGGGAAATCGTGGTAGAATGTTAGGATGATAACCTAGATTAGAGTAAAAAGGAGACTGTTTAGTGGAGGCACTCTGAGAGTTGTTATACGAGAACTCAGCTAATGGAAGTAGATCCACCCAATCATCCTGTAGGTGGCAGATAAAGCAGCGGAGATACTGCTCCAGGGTTTGATTGGTTCGTTCGGTCTGTCCATTAGTCTGGGGATGAAAAGCAGAAGAAAGGTTTACTTTAATGTCCAATGCTGCACAGAAATTTTGCCAAAACCTAGAAGTGAATTGCACCCCTCGATCCGAAATAACCTCATCCGGTACTCCATGTAAGCGAAACACATCTTTAATCATCAAATCTGATGTCTGTTTTGCAGTGGGTAAGCCGACACAAGGGATAAAATGAGCTGCCTTTGTTAGACGGTCAACCACCACTAGAATGGTGTTCTTCCCCTGAGAGGTTGGTAACTCCACAATGAAGTCCATAGAAATGGATCCCCACGGGCGGGACGGGGTGGGAAGAGGCTGTAACAGACCAGTTGGTGAGGAGCGAGGTGTTTTGCATCTTGCACAGACCTCACATGAAGTGACATAATTCAAAACATCCTTCCTGCAAGTGGGCCACCAAAAGAAACGAGAAAGAAATTCCTGTGTCTTTAGAATTCCTCTATGCCCAGCTATCTTGGAATCGTGAATGAGTTGCAATACTCTTAATCTGACTGTTTCAGGAATATACAGACGTTGTCCCTGAATCCACACACCATTCTTAAAGACAAGACTTACGTCCCTTGGGGGTTGTGCCAAAAAGGAATCCGCATGGTATGCTTCCTTGATGTCCTTAAGTAGGTCTTGATTATGAATTACTCCTAGGAATCTAGAGTCAGGAAGAATAGTCTTAGGAGGAGTAATTGGACGTGTCTCTGCTGAGTAAATCCTAGAGAGTGCATCAGCCTTTCCATTGCGCGATCCTGGTCTATAAGAGATGATAAAATTAAATTGGTTTAAGAAAAGATTCCAGCGAGCCTGGCGAGGAGTCAGGCACTTAGCCGACCTGATAAACTCAAGGTTACGATGGTCTGTCAGGACGACTATTTGCTGTGCAGCCCCCTGAAGAAGGTGTCTCCATTCTTTGAAGGCGGCAATAATGGCCAACAACTCTCTATTGCCCACATCGTAGTTCCTCTCAGCCGAAGACAACTGCTGGGAAAAGAAGGCACAGGGATGCAAGACATTCTTCTCACCTGTTCTCTGAGAGAGTATAGCTCCAACGGCACAGTCTGAAGCATCCACCTCTATTATGAAGGCAAGCTCGGGGTTGGGATGTACTAGGATAGGTGCAGTGGTAAATTTATCTTTTAGACGGGAAAATGCTTCCTGGACTTGGGGAGTCCAGAAAAACCTAGACTCTTTCCGGTTAAGTTGAGTGATAGGTGACACTACCTCAGAGAAATTTCTAATGAAACGTCTATAGAAGTTGGCAAACCCGATGAAGCGCTGTACCTCCTTCACATTTCTAGGACTTGGCCAATCCTTGATGGCTTGGGTTTTGCTTCCATCCATACTAATTCCTTGTGTAGACAGTACATACCCCAGAAATTGAATTTCGGTCCTATGGAATTCACACTTTTCAAGTTTGATGTAAAGATGATTTTGTCTTAGACGTTCCAAGACCATTCTCACATGTCCATGATGTTCCTCTGTGGAGTTAGAAAAAATTAGAATATCATCCAAATAAATTACCACGAATGTATCTAGGAGATCCCTGAAGATGTCATTCACCAAGTGTTGGAAAGTGGCTGGGGCGGTACTCAGACCAAAAGGCATAACTAGATATTCAAAGTGTCCATAGCGTGACCTGAATGCAGTCTTCCATTCATCCCCAGGTCTAATACGGACTAAGTTATAGGCCCCACGAAGATCTAGTTTAGAAAAAATTTTGGCATGTCGCACTCTCTCCAATAACTCAGGGATTAAAGGCAATGGATAACGGTTTCTAATAGTAACCTTATTGAGTTCCCTATAGTCTACGCATGGTCTCAGAGATCCATCTTTCTTCTTTACAAAGAAGATGGGTGCACCTGCAGGAAATGAAGAGGGGCGTATGAAGCCCTTGGCTAGATTTTCATCTATGTAATCTTTTAAAGCTTTTAGCTCGGGCCCCGCCAGGGGTAGATCTTACCAAAAGGTATCTCTGCTCCAGGCAATAATTCAATTGGACAATCATATGGACGGTGAGGAGGAAGCTGGTCAGCGTTCTTCTTGTCACATAAATCCACATAGTCCTGGTATACAGCTGGTAGTTCAGGGACTGACATGATTCCTTTAGGAACAGAGCAAGCTGAAACTTTTGGACTCATCTGTTTCTCTGGAAAGTGTAATTCCTTGGTCTCCCAGTTAATGGTAGGATTCTGAGCCTGCAGCCATGGTAGCCCTAGAATAATGGGAAAGTGGGGAGAAGAGATAAGCATAAAGGACAGTTTCTCTTGATGATCTTTACCCATAAGAACCCTCAAAGGCTCTGTTTCCTGATCCACTGGTCCATAGGTCAGCAGGGAGCCATCCACAGTTTCCATCTGTACTGGAGTAGCCTTCTTCACTGAACGTATTCCCTGTTTCAGAGCAAAGGAGACATCCATAAAATTTCCACTTGCCCCTGAGTCGATCATAGCAGAGCTAGACACCCAAGCTGAGTCAACCCAGAGTTTGATGGAAAGAAAGCAATGAGAATTGTTTTTCTTACAACTCAGCTGGGACACCGCTGAGGAAACTTGAAAAATGGCAGCGTTTACACAGTCAACGTCCTCAGAGGTAACGGAGTTTAAGTCCGAGAAATCAAGATCTGTTGCTGCAGATCTCTCTGGAGCCTGAGGCTCGGACCTGACAGATCCCCTCTCGCAACACTCACAATGAATGAGTGCTGCAGTAGTCTTACGAGAACGGCTGGGGCAGTTTATAATGAAGTGCCCTGACCTACCACAATAGAAACATAGATTCTCCTTAAAACGATGTTCCTTGCGTGCATCACTAACCCGTCGTTGTAAAGAGTCTACCTGCATGGGTTCAGGTTCAGGTTCCCGTGTAATCCTACTCAAAGGTTCCTTAGCTGGAGAGGAAGGTAGGAAAAGGTTAGTACGATTGCTTTCGAACCATCTCTCTTGCCTGCGTTCAGTCAGACGAGTATCAATACGGATGCAGTAGTTAATAAAGTCACCTAACGCAGTGGGAGGGTCGGCACGAGCAAGTTCATCCTTAATCAGTGGAGATAACCCCTTTCGAAAAATAGATTTTTTGGCGGAACTGTCCCAGGTGGTATCAAGGGCCCATCTCCTGAAATCCAAGGCATATTCAGCTACCGAGTGCTTACCTTGGCGCAAAGCTAACATGGCTGCTTCAGCTGTTGCACCTCGATTGGGGTCATCAAACACCTGCCCCATGGCTGAAATAAAATCATCAAGGTGATTCAAACAATCATCCTCAGTCTCAATCAGAGGGTTTGCCCACATTAAAGCCTTGTTGGTAAGCAACATAATTATAGTAAGCACCTTAGATCGTTCAGTGGGAAATTGTGAAGCATGTGCAGAAATCCCCTGAATTTCTCACGTTCACCGCCAAAACGAAAAGGGGGCAACTTGGGAATCCCAGCACTCGGGGCTACGGCAGGAGCCTGGACTCGCCCCTCTAGAACCTCAATCCTGGCTCGCAAATCCTGGGTAGTCTGTCCAACCACTTGCAAATTGTGATTATTGAGGTCCTGTAGATTTGTAAAACGGGTCTTTATATTCTGCAAATCTGCAAGGATATTATCAGTCACTCCGCAAAGTTCCTTTATGCGGGCCTCCATTTTCCAGATCTTTTAAGACAGGATTACTGGAAGAAGAGGAGAGAAAAAAAACAATAGTGTTCACCTGTGGCAACACTGCAGAGAGAAAAAAATTAAGGGAACTGCTCACCTGGAATGGTTGTGAGAAGTCACAACCACTATCATCACAGAAAGTTTCAACCAGACATCTGATATCCAGAGTTACAGCAGACAAAAAAGAGAAAAGAAAGGAAAAAAAAAAAAAACAATAGTGTTTACCTGTGGTAACACTGCAAAAAGAAAAAACTTAAGGGAATTGCTCACCTGGAATGGTTGTGAGAAGTCACAACCACTGTCATCACAGAAAGTACAACCGGACGTCTGATATCCACAGTACAGCAGACACAGCCTTCCAGACCCAGCAGACACTAACGTTTTGGCTTCAGAATCTTGTAATGTATGTAGTACAGTTCATATAGCGTCTTGTGCTTGGGTGCGATGAAAACACAGGAGTCACAGGTTTGATATAGAAAAGTCCTGTATTACTTCATACAAGTTGGCAGAAATAGTCACACAGTTTGCAGACACAGAAACAGGAGACACAGCAGGCCAGAGTAATCCAAGCTCAGCAATCACTCTCCAATACAGATTCAGGATCTTCTTCTCTGTTACCGTAAGTCCATGCAAACGTGGGTCTTTCAAAGAGCAGGGTTCAGAGTCCACAAGTGCTTCAGAGTTCCTCAGTAGGAATAGCTGGAGTACAAGGTCCAAGGCTTACAGGAGTCAAGTCACAGGTTCACTGCAGGCTAGATTCTGAAGCACTGATTGCTCAGCTGTGGCTGCTTAAGAAGCAAAGGAGAGAATCAGGGCGGGAACATGCAAGCTGGAAACTCCATTTTGACTGAGGGCAAGATAGCTGCAGCAAGACAGAAAGTAAAATGGCTGACGAACAAACTGAGTTTCAGGAATATATACATAGAACCTTACACTTAGATTCAGCAAGGGAGATCCGATCCGGGTCATCATATACGAGACCCAGAGCAACAAAAAACCTATCCACTGACTGGAGAGCCGGGGAGCCCGGGGGAAGAGGGAACGCCCATGATTGTGGGTCCCTTGTAGGAGCGAGATGATAATTCCCACCCTTTGTTCTTCACTTCCCGATGACCGAGGCCGCAGCCGAAAGTACAATTTACATGCCTCCCGGAAAACAAATAACTTGTCCCGCCCCCAGTGAACCTGTCAGGGAGAGCTACTTTAGGTTCTGGTCCAGCTTGCTCCGGGGGATACAAAAACTTGGACTTAACGTCCGCCAGCTCCATGGACAAACTCTGCAACTGCCGAGCAAGACTGGCTATTGGATCCATGGTAGCTGGAGAGAATCTTTTGTCGGTCGGTGAAAATGTCACGCAGTCTCTGCGTACAGGAGGTCAGGGGCCTACGCTGACCCTAAGCTGGGGCCCTAACTAATCCCTCTACCTGGAGGTACTGTTAAAGGTGCAGAGGTCCAGGCCGCCAGCGTAACCCCTATCTCCTGAGGATCCCTGAACCTCAGTAATCTAGTCCTGAGAAGGACCCCGATCACAACAACAGGGGACAGGATAATATAAGCCAACACACAGTACTAGACGAACGAGACAGTACAAGGGGAAAACCAAAAAACCACCTTGCATACAAAAACTCGCACCACAACGACAGAGGGAACACCAACGGGTAAGGAGATAAATAATAAAGCGAGGAAGGGAAAAAAACACACAAAGTACACTTCACTCCAAACTCCAAAACACCACAAGCGACTCTGTTTGTCTGCAAGGAATGCTTTCACCGACAACTTCCCTAACAGACTGGCAGGTATTTGAAGGAGTCCCACTTCTGCAGCATTGACTGCAGCTGGGCGAGGCTTGGCCTCATCTAGCACAGAGAAAGAGAATTAACTCCCTCACTGCCGAAAAATACAAAGCACCAAAAACTCAGCAGCGAGAAGTCAGGCTGTGTAATCGTGACGATCTTCGTGGCGACACACCCGTGACAAGCGGTTTCATGACCATCTTGAGGACTGATTTCTCCAGGACAGCTCACACGCCTGGTAATCAGGAATCTATTGCAACAGACAAGAGACTGCAGATGTCAACTATGTTTACAAATTACTTCTCCTCCCCTATCGATGTTCTCTCTCACCTGTCATTCCCCTTTGACTACTGGGCCTGTAAACTGGACACCTGGCCTGAATTGGCACAATATGCCTTACAGGAGCTCGCTTGCCCTGCTGGTAGTGTACTATCAGAAAGAGTCTTCATTGCTGCAGGATCAATCCTGACAGAAAGAGGGACCCGTTGATGATCTAACCTTCATTAAAATGAACCATGCATTGGTTTCAAATGATTTTGTCCCACCTTCCCCTGATGACACATAGGTTGCCAGAAAAATGGCTCGCTTTGTCCTCCTCTTGCTCTGACTTCTCAAATTCCTCCATTTGCAGCGGCTTTATGTCCATTATACACCTCAGCATATGCCATTTTTGCCACCTCCCAATCTGGACTGTCCCCCACCTCCTCCACCCCCCAACTTTTCTATTCTGTTGTGATCCATACTGAGCCTGTGAGAGCCTGTGTCTGACTCTGGCAAAACATACGGAGATTTACATTTTCCCCAACTCTGTATACAGCTGTCCGCTTGTAATCCATTACCCTTTTTCTAGTTTTTATGTTCTGGTGGGATCAATACTGAGCCTGTGAGAGCCAGTGTCTGACTCTTGCAAAATATACGGAGATTTTCGATTTCCCCAACCCTGTATACAGCTGTCCGCTTGTAATCCATTACCCTTTTTCTAGTTTTTATATTCTGGTGTGAACAATACTGAGCCTGTGAGAGCCTGTGTCTGACTCTGGCAAAATATACGGAGATTTTCTATTTCCCCAACCCTGTATACAGCTGTCCGCTTGTAATCCATTACCCTTTTTCTAGTTTTTATATTCTGGTGTGATCAATACTGAGCCTGTGAGAGCCTGTGTCTGACTCTGGCAAAACATACGGAGATTTACAATTTCCCCAACCCTGTATACAGCTGTCCGCTTGTAATCCATTACCCTTTTTCTAGTTTTTATGTTCTGGTGGGATCAATACTGAGCCTGTGAGAGCCAGTGACTGACTCTGGCAACATATACGGAGATTTACATTTTCCCCAACTCTGTATACAGCTGTCTGCTTGTAATCCATTACCCTTTTCTAGTTTTTATATTTGGTGTGACCAATACTGAGCCTATAAGAGCCAGTGTCTGACTCTGGCAAAATATACAGAGATTTTCGATTTCCCCAACCCTGTATACAGCTGTCCACTTGTAATCCATTACCCTTTTTCTAGTTTTTATATTCTGGTGTGATCAATACTGAGCCTGTGAGAGCCAGTGTCTGACTCTGGCAAAATATGCAGAGATTTTCTATTTCCCCAACCCTGTATACAGCTGTCCATTTGTAATACATTACCCTTTTTCTATTTTTTATATTCTGGTGTAATCCATACAGAGCCTGTGAGCGTCTGTCTGTTACTCCGGAAATAAATACGGAGATTTAAAATAACTCCTAGACTGTATACATCTGTACGCTTGGGATACATTACCCTTTTTTGCAGAAAGTCGTCCTCCCCCCCAACTGTAAGTGCATCATTGACACCTGGAACATTGGCCTACATGTGTGATTATTTCTTGCGGATCTTTTTATATTCTTGTGTAATCCATACTGAGCCTGTGACGGTCATTGTCTGACTACTGAAATATATATGGTGATTGCCAATATTTTACCTAGACTATATATACCTGGTATCTGCTGATACAGTACCCCTTTTTCATCTTTTTATATTCTTGTGTAAACAATACTGAGCCTGTGAGCATCATTGTCTACCTCCTGAAATATATAAAACAAAAGCCAAGAAAGAACACAAAACGACCATATGTCCAATAAAAAATGTATTTTATTATAAAATTAAAAATGTATAGCCAAGGCTGGAGTTAAAACAAATGCACAAAATTATTATCATATATGCTAAAGAAAGGGGCGATATAATCCAGGGTTATATGCATACACATGTACAAAGTAATAAAAAAAAAATTAAAAAAATAAAATAATAATAAATGCATAACAATAAATAAGCACCAAGTGAAAAAGTATATATATATATTGTTACCTCATGGTTAAAACATCATTATATCACAACTAAAGTGTATAGTGCAAATACATAGGAGACTCCAATAGGTGTCAGTTTATCCAAAGTGTGATTCCACAGCAGTGTTACTCTGACAAACAGAGTGTGAGTAAAGTATACATAAGACCAGGACAAAAAGAATAGTGATTACAAAATTTTAAGTGTCAGAAAGACCAAATAACTTACAGATAGTACTGCTCATGGTGCCTCGAATAGACGCCCTCCCCAACGCGCGTTTCGGCACGTTGCCTTCGTCAGGGGGTTCTGAAATACAGTGCCTACAAGTAGTATTCAACCCCCTGCAGATTTAGCTGGTTGACACATGCGGAATTAACTTGGCATTGTGACATTTGTACTGTAGATCAGCCTGGAAGTGGGAAATGCACTGCAGCAAAAAAAATTTTTATAATTTTTTTTTTTTTAAAAACGTTAAAAGTTAATTCAGAGTGTCATTTATTATTCAACCCCTCAAACCACAAGAATTCTGATTGGTCCCCCTAAAGTATTAAGAAGTAGTTCAGGCACCAAGAATAATGAGCTTCACATGTGTGGATTAATGATCTCTTTTGCCAGCCTTTTCTGACTATTTAAGACCCTCCCCAAACTTGTGAACAGCACTCATACATGGTCAACATGGGAAAGACAAAGGAGCATTCCAAGACCATCAGAGACAAGATCGTGGAGGGTCACAAGGCTGGCAAGGGGTACAAAACCCTTTCCAAGGAGTTGGGCCTACCTGTCTCCACTGTTGGGAGTATCATCCGTAAGTGGAAGGCTTATGGAACTACTGTTAGCCTTCCACGGCCTGGACAGCCTTTGAAAGTTTCCTCCGTGCTGAGGCCAGGCTTGTCCGAAGAGTCAAGGCTAACCCAAGGACAACAAGGAAGGAGCTCCGGGAAGATCTCATGGCAGTGGGGACATTGGTTTCTGTCAATACCATAAGTAACGTACTCCACCGCAATGGTCTCCGTTCCAGACGAGCCCGTAAGGTACCTTTACTTTCAAAGCGTCATGTCAAGGCTCGTCTACAGTTTGCTCATGATCACTTGGAGGACTCTGAGACAGACTGGTTCAAGGTTCTATGGTCTGATGAGACCAAGATCGAGATCTTTGGTGCCAACCACACACGTGACGTTTGGAGACTGGATGGCCACTGCATACGACCCCAAGAATACCATCCCTACAGTCAAGCATGGTGGTGGCAGCATCATGCTGTGGGGCTGTTTCTCAGCCAAGGGGCCTGGCCATCTGGTCCGCATCCATGGGAGGATGGATAGCACGGCCTACCTGGAGATTTTGGCCAAGAACCTCCGCTCCTCCATCAAGGATCTTAAGATGGGTCGTAATTTCATCTTCCAACAAGACAACGACCCAAAGCACACAGCCAAGAAAACCAAGGCCTGGTTCAAGAGGGAAAAAGTCAAGGTGTTGGAGGGGCCTAGTCAGTCTCCTGACCTTAACCCAATTGAAAACTTGTGGAAGGAGCTCAAGATTAAAGTCCACATGAGACACCCAAAGAACCTAGATAACTTGGAGAAGATCTGCATGGAGGAGTGGGCCAAGATAACTCCACAGACCTGTGCCGGCCTGATCAGGTCTTATAAAAGACGATTATTAGCTGTAATTGCAAACAAGGGTTATTCCACGAAATATTAAACATAGGGGTTGTATAATAATTGACCCACACTTTTATGTTTAAAATTTATTAAAATTCAACTGAGCAACATAACTTTTTGGTTTGTAAGATTTATGCTTCTGTTAATAAATCCTACTCTCGTTTGCAGTTTGAAGGCTCTAACTTATTTGCATCTTATCAAACCAGCTAAATCTGCAGGGGGTTGAATACTACTTGTAGGCACTGTATATACGGAGATTTAGAATATTTTCACTATACTATATATATCTTGTATCTGGTGAAACACTACCCTTTTTCAGCTTTTTATATTATTATGTAATACATACTGAGCCTGAGAGCATTAGAGTCTGCCTCCTGAAATATATACGGAGATTTAGAATATTTTCACTATTCTATATATACCTTGTATCTTTTGATACAGTACCCCTTTTTTATCCTCCTCTTCCTGAGACTTCTCCAATTCGTACATTTGCAGCTGCTTTACGTCCATTATACACCTCAACATATGCCATTTTTGCAACCTCCCTATCTGGGCTGTCCCCCCCCCCTCATCCATCTCCCAAATTTTTTATATTCTTGTGTAATCCATACTGAGCCTGTGAACGTCAGTGGCTGCCTCCTGAAATATATACTGAGATTTAGAATATTTTGACTAAACTATATATACATGGTATCTGCTGATACAGTACCCCTTTTTCTTCTTATAATATTCTTGTGTAATCCATACAGAGCCTGTGAGCGTCATTGTCTGACTCCTGAAATATATACGGAGATTTAGAATAATTTCACTATACTACCTTGTATCTGGTGATACAGTACCCCTTTTTCATCTTTTTATATTATTGTGTAATCCAGTCAGCCTGTGAGCGTCAGAGTATGACTCCTGAAATATATACAGAGATTTAGAATATTTTGACTATACTATATATAACTGGTATCTGCTGATACAGTACCCCTTTTTCTTATTATATTCTTATGTAATCCAGACTGAGCCTGTGAACGTCAGAGTCTGCCTCCAGAAATATATACGGAGATTTAGAATATTTTCACTATACTATATATACCTTGTATCTGGTGAAACAGTACCCTTTTTAAATTACTGTGCAGTATTTACTGAGCCTAAGAGCATCAGTAGCTGCCTCCTGAAATATATACTGAGATTTAGAATATTTTGACTATACTATATATACCTGGTATCTGCTGATACAGTACCCCTTTTTTTTCTTATTATATTCTTGTATAATCCAGACTGAGCCTGTGAGCGTCAGAGTCTGCCTCCTATAATATATACGGAGATTTAAAATATTTTGACTATACTATATATACCTGGTATCTGCTGAGACAGTACCCATTTTTCTTCTTATTATATTATTGTGTAATCCAGACTGAGCCTGTGAGCTTCTGTCTGGTACTCCGTAAATATATACTGAGATTTACAATGACTCCAAGACTGTATCCAGCTGTACGCTTCTGATAAAGTACCCTTTTTGCCATAAAGTCCTCCTCCACCCACCACTCTAAGTGCATCATTGACACCTGGAACTTTGGTCCACATGTGTGATTATTTCTTGCTGATCTTCTTATATTCTTGTGTAATCAATACTGAGCCTTTGAGCGTCAGTCTGCCTCAAGAAATATATTCGGAGATTTATAATATTTTCACTAAACTATATATACCTTGTATCTGGTGAAACATTACCCTTTTCCAGCTTTTAATATTATTGTGTAATACATACTGAGCCTGAAAGCGTCAGAGTCTGCCTCCTGAAATATATACGGAGATTTAGAATATTTTGACTATACTATATATACCTGGTATCTGCTGATACAGTACCCTTTTTCTTCTTATTATATTCTTGTGTAATCCAGACTGAGCCTGTGAGCGTCAGAATCTGCCTCATGAAATATATACGAAGATTTATAATATTTTCACTATACTATATATACCTTTTATCTGATGAAATAGTACCCTTTTTATATTATTGTGTAATACATACTGAGCCTGAGAACGTCAGTGTCTGCCTCCTGAAATATATACTGAGATTTAGAATATTTTGACTATACTATGTATACCAGGTATCTGCTGATACAGTACCCCTTTTTCTTATTATATTCTTATGTAATCCAGACTGAGCCTGTGAACGTCAGAGTCTGCCTCCAGAAATATATACGGAGATTTAGAATATTTTCACTATACTATATATACCTTGTATCTGGTGAAACAGTACCCTTTTTAAATTACTGTGCAGTATTTACTGAGCCTAAGAGCATCAGTAGCTGCCTCCTGAAATATATACTGAGATTTAGAATATTTTGACTATACTATATATACCTGGTATCTGCTGATACAGTACCCCTTTTTTTTCTTATTATATTCTTGTATAATCCAGACTGAGCCTGTGAGCGTCAGAGTCTGCCTCCTATAATATATACGGAGATTTAAAATATTTTGACTATACTATATATACCTGGTATCTGCTGAGACAGTACCCCTTTTTCTTCTTATTATATTATTGTGTAATCCAGACTGAGCCTGTGAGCTTCTGTCTGGTACTCCGTAAATATATACTGAGATTTACAATGACTCCAAGACTGTATCCAGCTGTACGCTTCTGATAAAGTACCCTTTTTGCCATAAAGTCCTCCTCCACCCACCACTCTAAGTGCATCATTGACACCTGGAACTTTGGTCCACATTTGTGATTATTTCTTGCTGATTTCTTATATTCTTGTTTAATCAATACTGAGCCTTTGAGCGTCAGTCTGCCTCAAGAAATATATTCGGAGATTTATAATATTTTCACTAAACTATATATACCTTGTATCTGGTGAAACATTACCCTTTTCCAGCTTTTAATATTATTGTGTAATACATACTGAGCCTGAAAGCGTCAGAGTCTGCCTCCTGAAATATATACGGAGATTTAGAATATTTTGACTATACTATATATACCTGGTATCTGCTGATACAGTACCCCTTTTTCTTCTTATTATATTCTTGTGTAATCCAGACTGAGCCTGTGAGCGTCAGAATCTGCCTCATGAAATATATACGAAGATTTATAATATTTTCACTATACTATATATACCTTGTATGTGGTGAAACACTACCCTTTTTCAGCTTATTAAATTGTGGTCTAATCCATACTGAGCCTGTGAGTGTCTGTCTGGTACTCCGTAAATATATATGGAGATTTACAATGACCCCTAGACTGTATCCAGCTGTATGCTTCTGATGCAGTACCCTTTTTGGCATAAAGTCCTCCTCCACCCACCACTCTAAGTGCATCATTGACACCTGGGACATTGGCCCACGTGTGATTATTTCTTGTGGATCTTTTTATATTCTTGTGTAATCCACACTGAGCCTTTGAGTGTCAGTCTGCCTCCTGAAATATATATGGAGATTTATAATATTTTCACTATACTATATATACCTTTTATCTGATGAAATAGTACCCTTTTTATATTATTGTGTAATACATACTGAGCCTGAGAACGTCAGTGTCTGCCTCCTGAAATATATACTGAGATTTAGAATATTTTGACTATACTATGTATACCAGGTATCTGCTGATACAGTACCCCTTTTTCTTATTTTTATATTCTTGTGTAATCCAGACTGAGCCTGTGACCGTCAGAGTCTGCCTCCTGAAATATATACAGGGATTTATAATATTTTCACTATACTATATATTGTAATAAAACAAGATGGAGGCCAGCAATATACATGGGTGGCAAATAAAGATGTCCTATATAAAAAAAATATGTATACCACCAACATGGGCTGAAATGGATAACTAGACCAACTACACAGGATATGGAAAATCCAGGGATAAGGCAAAAATGGGGATGCAAATACACAATAAACACATGGTAAGCCGGGCCATGTGATCAAAATAATTACCCAGAGGTGAGGGATTAGTGGTCACTAATCCCTCACCTCTGGGTAATTATTTTCATTCTTGTTATGTTTTAGTGTGGACTCTCAGCGATGTTTTGGATACATTTCCTATAACGGTTTACTTGCACATGCATATGATGTTCTCCAACTCGCTTCTGCTTTGTCATTTACCATACTAGAGATGTCACTATACCTATTAACCCATGTGTGGGTGTTTGTTTGATCACATGGCCCGGCTTACCATGTGTTTATTGTGTATTTGCTTCCCCATTTTTGCCTTATCCCTGGATTTTAATATCCTCTAATAAAGATTACATTTTATATTTGACCTTTCGACTACAACTAGTTCTTTGTGTGGTTTTTCACTATACTATATATACCTGGTATCTGCTGATACAGTACCCCTTTTTCATATTATATTATTGTGTAATCCATACTGAGCCTGAGAGTGTCAGTGTCTGCCTCCTGAAATATATACTGAGATTTAGAATATTTTCACTATACAGGAGCTCGCTTGCCCTGCTGGTAGTGTGCTATCAGAAAAAAGCAAAGCTCCAGTGTCGGCAGGAGAGGAAATAGACCAGTTCACCAAATCATAGAGGATATACAGCAAAAGTGAACCTAAAATATAACTTTTAATAGAACTAATAAAATATTAGTGAGAAAAGCATTGAGACAGCATTGAGAGCAGAAGGGCCTAATGTCTCTCTAGTTTAAGCACTATAGCACTTTAATACAAGCCAGTCCCCTGATGAATATGCTTAAAGGAAACGCGTCGGGACACCCATCTAGGGAAAGTGCAGGGCGTATGTTATCATAGGGCTAGTTGTGGACTGCCCTTGTGAGGGCAGGAGCTTGGGGGTTAGTCTATTGATAGCCCTTAGGGAGTGACAGGGAATTGTCCTCCTGTTGGATATATTACCGGTGCCTTACATCTGGTTCATGAGAAAGGCTCCTGCTCCCTCTTCACACGAATGGTGAGATCGTTCCATATATAATTCTTTTGTCTATCTCCCATTATATTCACACTCATAACATAATCGTGTGTTATATATATGTGCTTCCGTGGTGACTTCCTTCAACACTTGGAGGTCATTTTGTATATACCCCTCCTATAGGTTGCACCTCGGTATGTAATTACCACCTAAGAAATATAAGTGGTTAATTTATCCTGTATCAAGGTGCTGGTCTCAGCCTTTATTAATAGGAGTGCTTACTCCTCTGATATAATTGTCAGCATCTTCTATTGATTTTATTGGGTGACATATAATTTTCTCACTAATATTTTATATTAGTTCTATTAAAAGTTATATTTTAGTGTGCTATCAGAAAGAGGCTTCTGGCTCAAGAAGGCCTGGAATGCTCCCTTTACTGGGAGTAGGTAAACTGCTTTTAAAGCCGGAGCATCAAGAACAGATTTTGGCTTACATTGCCGAAATAGCCTCCATCTCTATCGCCTCCTCTTCTGAAGTTTCAAAAAATGCAAGCACTGAGTCGTCAGTGCAGGCTCCTGGTCAGGAACAACACCTTTCCTTGTGTGCTTCACCCCCACCAAAAGTGAAGGATGCGGAAGGCCACATTTCAGATTACTCCATGGAGCTATTTTCACATAACATGCCTGGGTTATCAAGTCAAATCCTGAATTCCCCAGTCCAACATGAATCAGAGATGGAGTGCATAGCCACTGCTAGATGATTCTGCTGTTATATTCACCCAAAGCACTACATTTCCCTCGCTGTCTACTGAGCCAGAATGTGACCCTGATGAAACTCATGTGCCCCAGATGAAATTGAAGAGGAGGAGATGGATGACCCAGTTGTTGACCCGGATTGCCATCCATTGGGGGAAGAGGGTGCCGCTGGCAATAGCTGCGAAGAGGAGAAGGATCAGCAGCAGGCATCGACATCGCAGCAGCGGTTATCTGGCAGGCCCATAGCATTCCAAAAAGGTGTTAAAAAAACAAAAAGAGTTGCAGGACAGCTTGACCAAACATTCAAATTAGCACAGCATGCAAGCCCTGAAAATTTATACCATAGTAGGAAGTCTCCAGTGTGGCTCTTTTTTGACCAAAATCCTATTGATGAGGCAAAGGTTATCTGTAAGCAGTGCGGAAGGACCTTTAGCCGAGAGAAAAATCTCATAAATTTGAATACCAGTTGCATGCTTAGACATTTAATGAACATGCACTTGCAAGCGTGGACAGACTCCAAAACCTACAATTCCCACCTCCCAGTGCCGGCTTCAGCACCTGGCGCACCCGGGCAAGTGCCGTTTCCCTGACCAGGTGGGGGGGCCGACTCATGGGCGACGGCACTGGCACAGAGCCCTCATAGTACAAAAATGTATTTCTGATGGTGGGAGGGCATTAAAATGGGGCCCATTATATATGGAGCATTATTTTGGCCCATTAGACACTGGAGCATCATCCATGGGGCCCATGATATACTGGAGAATCATATGGGGTTCATTATTTATGGGGCATCATATAGGGTATGGAGCATCATATGGGGCACATATGGGGCTCTTTATTCTGTATGGCGCACTATGTGGAGGCCATAATACTGTATGTAGGAATATACTGTGCGTTTTTTGAGCTATTGTAGATTTTAACATAGATATCAGTGATGTAATGTAAGAAGTGAAGTATTTTTCATTGTACTATACCTATATTTCTGTGCCGTATCGGATGTCGCTGGATAGCATACAGCAAATACACTTACAAAGCAGTGAATTGAGGGAAAAAAAGTTATTTTAAAAGTGCAACATTTTTTACCTGACTTGAGGCTTAAAACTGACTTGAAAAACAACATTGGATGTGTTAAAAGCGACACTAGGCCTGAAGTGACCGGCAATTGCCATCAATTGTTGGATAAATGTTGACCAACCGGTGGTTGCTTAGTGATGCTGGACCAGCCATATGAATGGAACATTATGCATGTGTATGGGGGTAGGAGAGGCATCAGGAGAGATAGATGCTAACCAAAGGTCAGCTATGGGCAACTGTGACAATGATTTTCCCAATGTCAAGGGTGGGTAAGGTTATTTCACTGATAACTGTGCTGCTTGGAAGACTCTGAAGCTGTGCACTGAGGCTTGGGATATTTAGTAAAGTACCTAATAACCATTTTATGGTGACAGTTTTCAGCTGCAGTCTGTCAGGATTTTTAAGAGGGTTAAGAAAGCATAATGAGAATCAAAGCACTTCAGTAACTGTAATTACAAGGTGAAGCAGACAGTGGTACTGCATTATTAAGCAAGATAAACCCTAGCTTTAATCTCTTCTTATACTGAATTATATTAAATCCTAAACTTATTATTAATTTACACTAATTTTAATTTGGTATTAGAAAGCTACAAAGCAAGATTAGTAACTCATTTAATGAAGAACTTCAAATAATAACTGTTGTGTTGAGGTCACAATTTTTTACTTTGAATGGCAGCCTGCCATGTAAACCTCTCAAGTAGAAACTAATTTTATACTTCATTTAATTGTCTGGCGACATAATCTAAAATAAATTGAAAAAGCAAATATGACTTTTTTATGGGGTTTTTTCAGCACCAATTAGAAAAAAAATACAAAATAAAAAAATACAAACCAAAGTAGTTAACAAGTGGATCAAATGATGAAGTGTGTACCTCAATTTAATATCTAGGTCAGAAGGTAACATGCATTTAAAAGGGATATCTGGGACTTTGTGAAAATCAAGAATGTACCTAATCACTAATAGGCATGTAGTTGTTACCTACCTGTCTGTTGTGACTGACGTAATTTTTCGCCGGCACAAAGCGGTCACAGACTGCTCCTGCTGGCAATTCTGCTGCCTCTGCTGACGCCACATCGACAGAGCGGTGGCAGCAGATTTATGTATGAGATAGCCAGGATACCACATTTTGCGGACTATAAGATGCACTTTTCACAAAAATATTTGAGAGGAAAGTGGGGGGTGTTTCTTATAGTCCCGATGTATCTGGCTGTGGCTGCTGCTGGGGGTGGGGCAACTATGGCAGAGGAGCTGGTCACAGGAAGCAGGAGAAGGTGCCCAGGAGGCAGGATCCGGCACTGGGGCTAACAAGTGTGTCCACTATTAAAAGTGATTAATATGCACTGCTTTCCACACACATAATCCTGCCAACCTCTCTGCACTGAAGCCGGCACAGAGAGGTGGGCAGGACTATGGGCATGGGGAGCAATGCAGATTCATTTTCTTTACTACTCCCGATGTGCCAAGCAGGGATATAGAATTATGAGTGACAGTTAGCTTAATTTAGCTTCTCCACACTAGCACCACGCAGCACTTAGCTGACAGGCTAGTGCACAGGGAGCAGCGTGCTGAATGGAATTTGTTCTTATCCGTACAGCTGATCTTAGCCATGAGTTTGTAGTGAACAAGGAATAGCCTTTAATATGCCTTTCAATAACTCTGTGGCGGTGTGTGGTTTATCTTCTAGACAAATTAGCTTCTGCAGAGCCTATTGGTGCTACGCTGAGGCAGTGTTGCAGAGTTTCTAGCTTCCAGCTAATATGGACGACATGCTGTGATCAGATCAAATCAGAGATGGATGATGAGGAGGAGCAGTAGGGGTTGCAGGAACTGGTGGAGGAAACCCTGATAGAAGCACAGCCAACAATCCTCGGCATTAGTAGCACATGTCCTGTGCCTGGTGGTCACAGGCTTTTTAATTACAACAGGTTCATCACCCCTCCACAGAGATGTAGATTTTAGTCTGAAGAGAGGATTTCATATGTTCCATGCAGACAGACTTTTCTAAGCGAGGATAGGCATTAGTTAGGACCTGATATACGAGAAGAGCCTTGACGTGGCTATCAGGCTCACATAATTTGGCCATCTTATGCGCTAAGACTTCTCAATTTTTCATATTTCTAAGGTAATGATGCAATTCATTTTTCATATTTTTCATATTTCGTGTTTGCAAGCTATAGCGCTACAGTGTGCTACCTTTTTTTCTTGTCTGTGCCAGGGTAGGACTCAGATATAGCCTCTACAATGTTCACCCAGTGTGCTGTCAGGGAAATGTAGCATCCCTGGCCATAAACGTTTGTCCATATGTCAGTTGTTAAGTGTACAACCCCAGCAACTGCATTGGTAAGGGCATGGGTGATGTTTCTAGACTCATGCTGGTAAAAGCCACACCAGGGAGAAATAGTGGCAGCTATTGACATAATACCAAGGGACGGCTCTAGCCGTAAGTCTGCGTAAATTATACATGTCTAAAAGCCTAAACGGTCAAATTTACACAGCAAGCAGCCTGAAAATATGCCCGTTTAGTGTTTGGGCCTGTGGTGGGTCGCTGGGAAATTTATTTTTCATTACAATACCTGAAGTAGGGACAGCTGAATGCTGTGCTGGGACAAGTTTTTGAAGTGTGTCATGATGGTGCCTCAGAATTTGCAAGAACAGGTGTAGAGCAGGAGGTGTCTGCACCAGGTTCATGCATATGGGATTAGGAAGCACCTAGCACATTGCAAGAGGCAGTGGTGTCACCCACTGGCACCAATCGTGGACCCAGGCATTCGGCCCGAGTCCGGTGCTTAGATGACATGTGCATGAGCATGCTGATGGTGGTTAGGCTCTTAGTAGTCAGGCCCCTGCTGATCTTGGCATGGCACAGGTTGCAAATGACCACTTTTTTGTCTCATATTTCTCTTTAAAAAAGTCCCAGACTGGTGAACACCAAACTCTATGAAGGAGAAATTCAGGAGTGTCGGTGCTCTGCGGAACAGTTGACCGCCTTCTCCTTCTGGTCACCCCACTGCTTCGTCCTGCGTGGTTTGGTGCTGCTGATCCCTCCCCCTCAGTACTGCTGGCTTCGTTCTGCATGCCAGCTTCCCAGGTTGGGTCAGTGACTTCATCTTCCACCACTGTACACTGCTGCTCCAGACTTGGTTACGTAACAACAACCTGACTTATCGTCAACTGTGTCTCATCATCATCTACCTACGTAGTTAAAATTTGTCGTTCCTCATCGTCATTTTCTTGTGATTTCTTTTCAATCCCTACCCTGCTGTAAGTTGTTTGCAAAACTAAACCGCATGTTCTCCTGTACCTCTTGGAAAATGCAGGGTGATAGGCCACTATCAAGAAATGATGGTGTAAAGAGCCCCTCGGAATGTCCTAGTGTAGGATGACTGGCCTCCTGGGAATCAACATGGTGGGATGAAGGAGGATCAGGGTAAGTATTAAGCCATCCATACTGTTGGCTGGTGAGACTGGACTGTGTGGAAGACTGGGTAATGCTGCAAGCATTATCTGCTATCCAACTGTTCACCTGTTGGCACTGGTGTGGCTTGAGAAGTGGTGTACCATACCTCCCTGCAAAGTGGAACAGAAAGCTATATGTCACGATTGGGCATGTTTCTTCTGCTCCAGCAACCGGCGTAATTGCATCTGCCCCACATCCTCGGCATCTGCGTGCACCATTATGAGCACTTACAGTACACTCAGTGTCAGACTGAAGGACATTGGGCCCATCGGAGGATTTGATTCTGAGGGCCCACCTTTCCCCCCCACTCAAGAGCCCCATAGCAGCTGCAAGGTTTGCACTATGAACTCTACAGAAGGAGAAGCCAGGACCCACCAAAGGATTCTCCGGTTCTCTGGTGGGCCAGTCCAACCTTGCTTACACTTCTCCATCCCTTACTGCACGCCTTATGCATTTTCTAATTGCTATGTCTCTAGAAACCAAGTTTACTTTGTTAATTGACGCTACATTTTTTAATGAACCAAAAAATTTGGTCAACAGTAGCAGGCCAAGCAGTTTTGAATGGATGACAAATTGAATTCAGAAAAAAATAAAAAAAAATTTGTGGGTTTCTATAACACTGTAATGTAAAACTAACCACGTTAAACTGTATGGATGACTAATTGAATCCAGAAAAAAACTGTCCCTAGGCTAAATGTGGAATGTATCTTATACAAACAGCAAAGCATAGGATTAGCCCTTAGAAGGACTGTTAGAATGATCTTTCCGCATCAGCACCAGTATCAACACTAGAGGACTTTGATTAGTTAAACTGTGCATATGCAGACCTGGATAATTGTTCTCTCCCTCCAATCGGAACTGTCCCTGAGCTGTACAATGGCGTCAGTAAGCAGAGCAAGGTGGCAGATGTCCTTTTATAACCTCTGATGAGGTAATGCAGCCAACCAATCACAGTAATGCCATTACCAAGATGACATTACAGTGACTGAAAGGCAATTCCTGCAGGTTTATTGGCTGTGTAACAGGCATCAAACAAGCGGGGAGGTGTTTTGAGCTTCAAATCCGAGCAAGAGCCAATGCTCATCGAGCACTTGCGAGCACCCAGATATTCGAGTGATATCCAAGTTTCACTGAACATATTTGCTCATCCCTATAAATTAAGCTAAAATTATGAACTGTCTCATGTCGAAGGAAGTACTTAAACCTGAAAAAGCAGAAAATTCCTAGGTAGTACTTCTTATGTATCAATAAACCTATAAGATTTCTTGGCAGTCTTCAAACATGAAAGCAACATGAATAGAAAGAAAATCAAGTTGCTCCTTTGTTTAGTATTGGTTCATGTCTATAATTAGCAGAAATAAGAAAACTGGATAAAAAGAGTAGATTCTTACATCTTGGAAGGTAAGTAAAAATGCAAGTTGTTTGTTCCATGGTGGTTCTTTATCTTCCAGCAGCATGGTATTGACTGCAGAAAGAAATCTTTATCATTGGCGGTAAGAATTAAAAGCAGGCAGGAATATATTTTATTTTCTTGGAAACGTCTATGTAAAAGGTTAATAAAGAATTTTGTGATTCATTGACAAATCAGGTTGTTTGCAAGGCTCTGTAAACAATGGAAAATGTTTTCCTGCCAAAATGTAAAAATATCACTCATTTCTACCTACATGTAGAGATGAGCAAAAAAGATTCCCATTATTCTCGTACAGCATCGTCCTTAATACACCATGGTAGTTGAAGAAGGCAATGAGATATCCATCCATTGACACGTGGGGCATCATGATGGCGTGACATCTAGTAATTGAAAGGGGTGCACAGGATACTGGCATTCTAGTTCTGGCTAAGGAAGTTTGCACTGCACTTGTTCTGCTGCAATAGACTTACAAAGGGGATCATGGTAGAGTAAATCCTTTTGCTAACCTCTACCTTCACTATGTATACAGCTCTGGCAAAAATTAAGAGACCATTGCACAGTTTTATAAAAATCAGCTTCTCTACATGTCTGACAGCCATTCCATTCCAGTGTCAGTTGAATTCCAACCAGAGTACACCTCATTCTACTTAATGTGTTTCTGCTTAGGTGATCACCTGAACCAAATCTTATTTAAAGAAGGAAAGTATAAAAACACTGCTGTAGTTTTTACAATCATTTTGCAATAGGACAAGCTGGATGGCAAAACAAGTGCTAGTAATATCCCAAAAGTAATAGGAATGAAAAACTAACTTTTAACCATGCCAAAAGAGTTGAAAAGAAAAGTCTTGAGTGAGGAAAAGAAGGGCTCAATTCTTCCCTTACTAGCAGAGGGATACAGTGAGCGTCATGTTGTCTCCATCCTTAAAATTTCTAAGACAGCAGTACACTGCAACAAGGTCAAGCAGCAGAAATTAGGGACAACAAAGCTGCAACGGCAGAGAGTGAAAACGACTCTCCACTGACCAGGATGTCAGTCACTCAGCAACTGCAGGATGACGTAAAGTGACCTACAAAAGGAATGGCAAATGGCAGGAGGGGTGAAGTGCATGGCAAGAACAGTTCGAAACAGGCTCCTAGAGGCAGGGCTCAAGTTATGTAAAGCTAGAAAAAAGCCTTTCATCAATGAGAAGCAAAGTAGAACCAGGCTGAAGTTTGCCAAAGACTATAAGGATTGGACCATAGAGGACTGGAGTAAAGTAATCTTCTCTGATGAGTCTAATTTTCATCTTTGCCCAACACCTAGTCATCTAATGGTTAGACAGAGACCTGGAGAGGCGTACAAGCCACAGTATCTTGAACGCACTGTGAAGTTTGGTGGAGGATCGGTGATGATCTGGGGATGCTTCAGCATGGGCAGGTTTTTACAGCTGAACAATGCACCATGCCACATAGCTAGGTCCATCAATGTGTGGATGAAGGACCACCACATCAAATCCCTGTCATGGCCAGACCAATCTCCAGACCTGAACACCATTGAAAACCTCTGGAATGTAATCAAGAGGAAGATGGATAGTCACAAGCCATCAAACAAAGAACTGCTTAACCCCTTAACGACCGCCGATATGTCTTTTAACGGCGGTCATTAAGGGTACTTAAACCACAGCACCGTTAATTAACGGCGCTGTGGAAAAAGCCTATAGCGCCCCCCCAGAGTCAGATTTTCTCCAGGGTCTCAGCTACCGGGGGTAGCCGAGACCCCAGAGAACATGATTCGGGTCGGTTTTTACCGACCCCGCTTTTGCGATCGGCATTATTAACCCTTTAACGGCAATCGCAAAAAAAAGCGATTTTCCCTTTAATTTCTCTCTCCTCTGATGTGATCGCACATCAGAGAGGATAGAAATGGGGTCCCCAGGACCCCCGATCTCCCCCCCGTGCCTCTCGGTGTCCCCCCAGGCCTCCCATGTCTCCTGCAGTCGCCCGCATCTTTTTCCGGTAAAGAAAATGGCAGGCGCCTGCGCAGTGTGCAGTGTGCCCGCCGAGCGGATTTTCTCCGGGGTCTCGGCTACCCCAGAGAACATAATTAGGGTCCCCCCCAGTCCACCCGCTTTGGCAATCGCCGTTATTAACCCTATAACGGCGATCGCAAAAGAAAAAAAAAGACGCAATCCTGCAAGCAATTTCTCTCCCCTCTGAGAGAAGAGGGGAGAGAAATAGGGTCTCCAGGACCCCCGATCCCCCGGTACCTCAAGGTGTTACCCCATGGCCCCTCTGCGCTCCTGCAGCTCCCCCTGTCCTCCATTCCTCCGTCCTCTTCATCCTAGTGGCAGATTCAAAAAATGTATGATTCCATTCATTCTCTAAAAGTACATTTTGATCACTGTGATAAACTATCACAGTGATCAAAATAATAAAAAAAACAGTACATAAACCCCCCTTTATCAGCCCCTTTGTTAGGGACATATAATAAAATAAAGAAATTTTATTTCTTTTTATTTTTCCATTAGGGTTAGGGTTATAATTAGGGTTAGGGTTACAATTAGGGTTAGGGTTAGACTGGGTTCATATTGCGTTATGGCAGTCTGTTAAACGGACTGCATTACACCGCGGTATAACGCGGTGTAGCGCAGTCCGTTAACGTTGCCATTCACCCCCAATTGAGGGCGCATTGCGACGCATGCCGTAAAGCTGTCATTCAGTGACGGAGCCTCGGACGCGGGCTGCAGCGCCTGGGCTCCGTCGCCGCTAGCGCAGATGAATCATCTGCTGATTCCTCTGCACTAGCGGGTATAGCATAACGCGATCGCGTTATGCTATACTGTTACCAGCCCGTCAATGCTATGTGTTGAACGGGCTGGTAAAACGCAATATGAACCTAGCCTTAGGGTTAGGGTTATAATTAGGGTTAGGGTTGGAATTAGGGTATGGGTTAGGGTTACAGTTAGGGTTAGGGTTACAATTAGGGTTTGGGTTACAATTAGGATTAGGGTTACAATTAGGGTTGGGATTAGGGTTAGGGATGGGATTAGGGTTAGGGGTGTATTGGGGTTAGGGTTGGAGCTAGAATTGAGGGGTTTCCACTATTTAGGCTCATCAGGGGGTCTCCAAACACGACGTGGCGTTCAAAAAGTCAAATGGCGCTCCCTCCCTTCCGAGCCCTGCTGTGCGCCCAAACAGTGGTTTACCCCAACATATGGCATCAGCATACTTAGGTCAAATTGCACACCAATTTTGGGGTTCTAATTTCTCCTGTTACCCTTGGGAAAATAAAAAACAGCTGGCTAAAAAAATAATTTTTGAGGAAAAAAATGATTTTTTATTTTCACAGCTCTGCGTTTATAAATTTCTGTGAAGCACTTGGGGGTTCAAAGTGCTCACAACACATCTAGATAAGCTCCTTGGGGGGTCTAGTTTCCAAAATGGTGTCACTTGCAGGGGGTTTCTACTGTTTAGGCACATCAAGGGCTCTGCAAACACAACATGACTCCCGCAGAACATTCCATCAAAATCTGCATTACAAAATGGCGCTCCTTCCCTTCTAAGCTCTCCCATGCGCCCAAATAGTGGTTCCACCCCACATATGGGGTATCAGCGTACTCAGGAAAAATTGCACAACAACTTTTGGGGTCCAATTTCTCTTGTTACCCTTGGGAAAATAAAAAAATAGCGGGCTAAAGAATAATTTTTGAGGAAAAAATTTATTTTTTATTTTCACGGCTCTACGTTATAAACTTCTGTGAAGCACTTGGAGGTTCAAAGTGCTCACCACACATGTAGATAAGTTCCTTAAGGGGTCTAGTTTCCAAAATGGTGTCAAATGTGGGGGGTTTCCACTGTTTAGACACATCAGGGCCTCTACAAACGCGACATGGCGTCCAGCCAATTCTGCGTTGAAAAAGTCAAATGGCGCTACTTCCCTTCCAAGTTCTGCCATGCACCCAAACAGTGATTTACCCCCACATATGGGGTATCAGCATGCTCAGGCCAAATTGCACAAAAACTTTTGAGGTCTTGTTACCCTTGGGAAAACAAAAATTGGGGTAAAAAGATCGTTTTGGTGGAAAAAATATGATTTTTTATTTTCACGGGTCTAAGTTATAAACTTCTGTAAAGCACTTGGAGGTTCAAAGTGCACCCCACACATCTAGATAAGTTCCTTAAGGGGTCTAGTTTCCAAAATGGGGTCACTTATTGGGGGTTTCCACTGTTTAGGCACATCAGGAGCTCTCTAAACGCGACATGGCGTCCAGCCAATTCTGCGTTGAAAAAGTCAAATGGTGCTCCTTCCCTTGCGACCTCTGCTGTGCGCCCAAAAAGTGGTTTATCCCCACATATGGGTATCGGCGTATTCAGGAGAAATTGCACAACAAATTTTGTGGTTCATTTTTTCTTTTAACACTTGTGAAAATAAAAAAAAATATTTCCAAAGTAAAGTTTTTGCAAAAAAAGTTAAATGTTAATTTTTTCCTTCCACATTGCTTCAGTTCCTGTGAAGCACGTAAAGGGTTAATAAAATTCTTGAATGTGGTTTTGAGCACCTTGAGGGTTGCAGTTTTTAGAGTGGTGTAATTTTTGGGTATTTTCTATCATATAGACCTCTCAAATTGACTTCAAATGTGATGTGGTCCATAAAAAAAAAATGGTGTTGTAAAAATGAGAAATTGCTGGTCAACTTTTAACAAACTTTGTAACAAAAAAAAGTTTTGTTTGCAAAATGTGCTGATGTAAAGTAGACATGTGGGAAATGTTATTTATTAAGAAATTTGTGTGACATATCTCTCTGATTTAAGGGCATAAAAATTTAAATTTGAAAATTGCTAAATTTTCAAATTTTTGCCATATTTCAGCTTATTTCATAAATAAACGCAAGTCATATAAAACATTTTTTACCACTAACATGAAGTACAATATGTCATGAAAAAACAATCTCAGAATCAGCTGGATTCGTTAAAGCGTTCCAGGTTATAGCCTCATAAAGGGACAGTGGTCAGAATTGTAAAAATTGGCCCGTTCATTAAGCTGCAAATTGGCTCTGTCACTAAGGGGTTAAATTTTTGTACCAGGAGTGGCATAAGGTCACTCAAAGGCAGTGAGAAATACTGGTGGAAAGCATGCAAACACACATGAAAGCTGAGATTAAAAATCATGGTTATTCCACAAAATATTGATTTCTGAACTCTTCCTGAGTTAAAATATTAGTATTGTTTCTAAATGATTAGAAACTGGTTTTCTTAGCATTATTTGAGGTCTGCAAGCACTGCATTTTTTTGTTATTTTGACTATTTCTCATTTTCTGAAAATAAATACAAAATTGGTTGATTGGAGATTTGGAGACACGTTGTCAGTTAGTTTATAGAATAAGCGAGCAATTTACATTTTACTAAAAAATATACAGTACAGTCCAAAAGTTTGGACACACCTTCTCATTCAACGATTTTTCTGTATTTTCCTGACTGTGAAAATTGTAGAATCACACTGAAGGCATCAAAACTATGAATTAACACATGTGGAATTATACATTACACTTTACAAAAAAGTGTGAAACAACTGAAAATATGTCTTATATTCTAGGTTCTTCAGTAGCCACCTTTTGCTTTGATGGAATAGCATGCTGCTGCAAGATGCTGTGGTAGCCATGCTGGTTCAGTATGCCTTCAATTTGAATAAATCCCCAACAGTGTCACTAGCAAAGCACCCACACACATCACACCTCCTCCTCCATGCTTGCAGCAGCATGCTATTCCATCCGGTTGCGTTTAGTTGGACCATCATTTATTTTTCAATAGGACAATGACCCCAAACACACCTCCAGGCTGTGTAAGGGCTATTTGACCAAGAAGGAGAGTGTTGGGGTGCTATGCCAGATGACCTGGCCTCCACAGTCACCAGACCTGAACCCAATCGAGATGGTTTGGGGTGAGCTGGACCGCTCACCGCTTCAATTTTGAATAATCCCCAACAGTGTCACCAGCAAAGCACCCCCACATCATCACACCACCTCCTCCATGCTTCACGGTGGGACCCAGGCATGTAGAGTCCATCCGTTCACCTTTTCTGCGTGCAAAGCAGTAATCAAAGCAAAAGGTGGCTACTTTGAAGAACCTAGAATTAAGACATATTTTCAGTTGTTTCACAATTTTTTGTAAAGTGTAATGTATAATTCCACATGTGTTAATTCATAGTTTTGATGCCTTCAGTGTGAATTTACAATTTTCATAGTCATGGAAATACAGAAGAATCTTTGAATGAGAAGGTGTGTCCAAACTTTTGGTCTGTACTGTACCTATAAAGAGAAAAATCAGACAAACTGAAAATTTTGCAGTGGTCTCTTAATTTTTGCCAGAGCTATATATATATATATATATATATATATATATATATATATATGTGGTGTAGTGACACCTGATGCAGCTAGGGGGCACTGTGTATGCTCCTCGAGGTATGCATGGAAGCATGGTTTGTGTTGTGGTGAAGGACCTGTGATGAGGTCATGATCAGGTGACCTAACCATGTGATCCTGACCTCACCTATGTTATGTGTATCAAAAGGACCTGTGGTGAGGTCATGATCAGGTGACCTAACCATGTGATCCTGACCTCATCTGTGGGTGGGGTTACACCTATGTAATGGAGTTTGTTTTGCACCTGTGAGAGAGTGTGTGGGAGTCTGCCAGTGTGGACAGGCTTCCATGTGTCCAAGGCAGGACATTACAGAGAGGTCTCTGTGACTGAAGAGTGAGGCTCCAGGCAGGAGCTGAAGCATTGAAGAGTTGTATTGTATGTTACCATATGGTTTATGATGTAATAAACCTAAGGACTTTTTGCATAAGATCGAGTCTCCTGATTTACCTCTGAAGCAGCTGAGTGAGTAAAACCTTACAATTGGTGGATGGAATGCTGGCAGCGGCCCAAGGAGCACATGTTCCAGGACTGGGAATGAGGAATCAGAGGAGGAACGGACGGTCTGTGAAAACCGTGAGTGTGACCAGTGGTCACGAATAAACTGCATTGATGTTGATATGTGGTGCCTCTGAAGATAAGAGGTATCTGAAGAAACTGTTAAGCAGTGGTGACAGACAGGAGTCTGTGTTATGTGACCGGGGTCATTGAGAAGTAAGCAAAAAGCATGCTGATAGGATACCTCTGAGGCTGAGGTCTCCAGGAACCTGTGTGGCTGATGCCAACAGGTGACGGTCTGGACAACCGTGTTATGCTGGTCGGGATCAGTGAGAAGAATTAGTGAAAGACTGTTTTTTTTTCCTTTGTTGGATGCCTCTAAGAGGAGGTGTCCGGAAACCTGCGTGGCCAACAGGTAACAGACAGGAGTCTGTGGTGTACTGACGGGTCAGTGAGAGATTGTTTTGTCTTTGTGGGATGCCTCTATGGAAAAGGAGGTATCCGGAAACCTGATGTTGAGATTCCAACAGTGTAACAGACAGGAGTCTGTGGTGTACTGACGGGTCAGTGAGAAACTGTTTTTGTCCTTGTGGGATGCCTCTATGAGAGAGGAGGTTCCGGAAAATCTCTCTGGCCGAGAGTGTAACAGACAGGAGTCTGTGTTGTACTGACGGGTCAGTGAAAGACTGTTTTTTTTTTCCTTTGTGGGATGTCTCTGGGAGAGGAGGTGTCCGGAAAATCTCTCTGGCTGAGAGTGTAACAGACAGGAGTCTGTGTTGTGCTGACGGGTCAGTGAGAAACTGTTTTTTTGATGTTTTTTTTTCTGGAACACGTGTGAGGTGTTTGCTGTGGCTCGGAGGAGTCATGAAGGTGACAAGCGGCTGGCTGTGACTCGTGGGGTCACGAAGGTGACAAGCGGCAAGACAGCGCAGCGTGCAGAGACTTGTGGTAGCAGGAGCTACAGTGACTGTTGCAGCAAGAAGTTCTGCAGCAGCCGGAGCTGCAGTAACAGCCACAGCAGCTTAGGAGTAGCATCTGGAGGTGCTGGTTGTTGGTGGCTGCAACGGAAGCGGTGGCAGTACCAGCAGGAGCTGGTGTGGTAAAAAGGACAGTGTGAACCGAGGCACACAAACTCTTAAAGGGCCAGTACACGCCCTAAGTAAAAGACACTGTCTAAGGGTACTGTGTGGACTGGGGCCTGTAAGAGCCGTGGTGTGTTCCCCAGTGATGGGTGGTGTCCCTAAAAGGGGAAGAGTCCCAAAAGGGGGGCGGCAAACCCAATACAGGGATGGTTACCCAAAAGGGGGCGGAGTCCCAAAAGGGGGCGGTAACCCAAATTGGGATTGTGGCCCGAAAGGGGGTGGAGTCTCAAAAGGGGGTGGTAGCCCAAATTGGGATGGTGGCCCGAAAGGGGGCGGAGTCCCAAAAGGGGGTGGCAACCCAAACGGGGATGGTGGCCCAAAAGTGGGTGGAGATTCCAAAAGGGTGTTATGCTGGTATACCACCGAACTTAGTGTACCCCTATGAGAGGAAGCGGGACTTCACGTTATTTGAAAAGGCATGGGAAATTGATAAAGTGTGTTGTTGTTCAGAGGAGGGAGCCCCATCACAGCAGGTGGCTGTAGTGGTTCCTTGTCGTGTGATGTGTGAAAAGAAGGTAACACCTAATAGCGATAGTCCAGAGTTCCAGGTGACCGGGAGAAAGTGTGGGTCAGACCAACTCGGGGACTTGGACGTGACAAGACGTGTGACCATGAGAAACGGTATAGCTCCAGGAAAGGGGGCAGAGACCTGTCTAAGTGGGGACGTGCTGTTCCAGGATGACAGGGGAGTGGGAGTGACTCCTATGCAGACTGTGACTCGACCGCAAGGGAAAGTGAGTGCAGTAAGCTGGAGCTCTCTGAAGTTACCGAGAGTCGTGAGACAGTGGAAACTGCGGATGCAGGAACGGGCGGAACTCTGGAGAGGCAGAGTGTGTGTAGGCAAGAGTACCCAGCCAAAAATGTAATTAAAGAGGTGATGGTGCGACATGTGCTGGCTAAAAGAGAGCAGGACCATGAGATAGAGCTGTTTAAAGAAACAGTGAAAGAGACAGTCGAGCGAGAAAGGGTCCTGAGACAAATGATTGAGCACAAAGTGGAGGAGCTGGAGAAGGAAGTCTCTAAGCTCAGAGATCATCTGTCAGCGTGTAAGAGTATGAACAAGGCTCTATGGAAAAAGACGGAGGTGCTCAGAGAGGAACAAGAGAAACATCAGCAGGAGTGTCGCTGCTTGGCAGAAGAGCAAGATAGAGTTCTCCGAGAGCTCAAGATAGAGGAGGAGACTAGTGCCCATGCTCCAGAAATCTATGGAAGAAGAAATCCAGCAAGGGAAGTGCCATGCAGATGGGCACACAAGGGAGAGCGATATCTTGGAAAACTGTACTAATGCTCAGGACGAGGAGGTCCACCAGTCTGTCCAAGAAGGTGACGGGTCGGGTTTCAAGTGTGTAATAGAGATACCCGAAGACCTGCAAGACGTGTGTGCCAGTGAGGAGGTGCATGAGGCCTTTAGAAAGGCGGTAGAAGCATGTAGTGTGAACTGGGTGCCAGAGATGAAACAGTTAGTCATACTGTCGACTAAGGAAGTCACACTGAAGCGAGTGGCTGTCCTGAGAGACATGCATCTACAATGCCTCCGAACGAAACAGATGATCATGTGGAGGAATAAAGAAGCCACTCGACGTTTGGAGCAAGCAAGAAAGGCTCAAAATCAGCTTGGATTGGTGGAAGACATCATTCAAGTGCCCAGAGGTCTGGTGAAGAAAGTCATCGGAAGACTTGGGAAAGTGATGCAGGAGATGGTGAATAAGTCCGGTGTGACGAGAGTCAGGATTCCGGCTGATGACGAAGTCCAGGTCAGGGGTGAAGATGGGATGGTTCCATTCCTCGTTGTCGGATCCAGGGAGAGCCTTGGGAATATCCGGATGATCCTGGAGTATCGTGTGTCATACTTGAGAGAAGTAGAGCAGCTACGACTGGAGAGAGAGCAGGTCAACAGAGAGCTGCAGGAAATGGAAAGAAGATGGCCGCCACCTTCAATCCGTAGTGTTGAGAGGCGAAGAGCGCCTGATGGAAGAGGTAGAAATAGTGATGCCTCAGTTAGCTCAGTGATGAGTGACCTAAGCAGGAGAACCTGGGATGGACGAGCTGAAAAGGACTCAGACCAGACAGGACGTATGGGTGCAGGGGAATTGCGACGCCGTACTGACCACTGGGGAGGCGGGTGGTCTGACAGAGGGCCCGACTTAGCCAGACGGTTTGACTGGCAGAGACGACCGAGAAGGATCTCTGGTCCGGTAATAAGTGTTCAACCCCACAAGTTTGAACAGAGGGGGGAGGTATGTGGTGTAGTGACACCTGATGCAGCTAGGGGACACTGTGTATGCTCCTCGAGGTATGCATGGAAGCATGGTTTGTGTTGTGGTGAAGGACCTGTGATGAGGTCATGATCAGGTGACCTAACCATGTGATCCTGACCTCACCTATGTTATGTGTATCAAAAGGACCTGTGATGAGGTCATGATCAGGTGACCTAACCATGTGATCCTGACCTCACCTGTGGGTGGGGTTACACCTATGTAATGGAGTTTGTTTTGCACCTGTGAGAGAGTGTGTGGGAGTCTGCCAGTGTGGACAGGCTTCTATGTGTCCAAGGCAGGACATTACAGAGAGGTCTCTGTGACTGAAGAGTGAGGCTCCAGGCAGGAGCTGAAGCATTGAAGAGTTGTATTGTATGTTACCATATGGTTTATGATGTAATAAACCAAAGGACTTTTTGCATAAGATCGAGTCTCCTGATTTACCTCTGAAGCAGCCGAGTGAGTAAAACCTTACAATATATATATATACACAGTACAGACCAAAAGTTTGGACACACCTTCTCATTTAAAGATTTTTCTGTATTTTCAAGACTATGAAAATTGTACATTCACACTGAAGGCATCAAAACTATGAATTAAGCCATGTGGAATTAAATACTTAACAAAAAAGTGTGAAACAACTGAAAATATGTCTTATATTCTAGGTTCTTCAAAGTAGCCACCTTTTGCTTTGATGACGGCTTTGCACACTCTTGGCATTCTCTTCCACATGTGTTAATTCATAGTTTTGATGCCTTCAGTGTGAATTTACAATATTCATAGTCATGAAAATACAGAAACATCTTTAACCCCTTAACGACCGCCGATACGCCTTTTAACGGCGGTCATTAAGGGTACTTAAACCACAGCGCCGTTAATTAACGGCGCTGTGGAAAAAGTGAATAGCGCCCCCCAGAGGCGCATTTTCTCCGGGGTCTCGGCTACCGGGGGTAGCCAAGACCCCAGAGAACATGAATCGGGTCGGTTTTTACCGACACCGATGTTGCGATTGCCGTTATTAACCCTATAACGGCGACCGCAACAAAAAAAAAAAAAAGTTGTGTCATTTAATTTCTTTGTCCCCTGATGTCATCGGACATCAGAGGACAGAGAAAAAGGGTCCCCGGGACCCCCATGTGGCCCCGATGTCCTGTATGTGGCCCCAGGGCCCTCCGGTGTCCCCCGGGGCCGGCGCGATGAAGAAAATGGCGGGCGCATGCTCAGTGCGCCCGCCGCTATGTGCCGCTGTGTCCTGGGGGGATGGGCAAATATTCTCTGGGGTCTCGGCTACCGGGGGTAGCCGAGACCCCAGAGAACATGATCCGGGTCGGTATTCACCGATCCCGGTGTTGCGATCGCATCTATGCAAGCATAGATGCGATCGCAAAAAAAAAAAAAAATCATTTCTCTCCCCTCTGATGTGATCGCACATCAGAGGGGAGAAAATGAGGGTCCCCCGGTCCCCCGATCGCCCCCCCGTATACTTACCGGTGTCCTCCGTCTTCTTCCTGCAAAAAAAAAATGGCGGGCGCATGCGCAGTGCGCCCGCCGATCTGCTTGGCGGCAGATTCAAAAATGATTTCATTCATTCTCATAAAAGTGCATTTTGATCACTGTGATAAACTATCACAGTGATCAAAATAAAAAAAACAGTACATAACCCCCCCATTTATCACCCCTTAGTTAGGGACATATAATAAAAAATAGAAATTATATTTATTTTCATTTTTCTGTTAGGGTTAGGGTTATAATTAGGGTTAGGGTTATAATTAGGGTTAGGGTTAGCATTAGGGTTAGGGTTATAATTAGCGTTAGGGTTAAGCTGGGTTCATACTGCGTTATGGCAGTCCGTTAGACGGACTGCGTTACACCGCGGTATAACGCGGTGTAACGCAGTCCGTTAACGCTGCCATTCACCCTCATTTGAGGGCGCATCGCGACGCATGCCGTAAAGCGGGATGCGTTTGCGACGTGCCATCATTCAGTGACGGAGCCTCGGACGCGGGCTGCAGCGTCTGGCTCCGTCACCGCTAGCGCAGATGAATCATCTGCTGATTCCTCTGCGCTAGCGGGTATAGCATAACGCGATCGTGTTATGCTATACCGTTACCAGCCCGTCAACGCTATGTGTTGAACGGGCTGGTAAAACGCAAAATGAACCTAGCCTTAGGGTTAGGGTTATAATTAGGGTTATAATTAGGGTTAAGGTTACAATTAGGGTTAGGGTTAAAATTAGGGTTAGGGTTACAATTAAGGTTAGGGTTGGAATTAGGGTTGGGATTTAGGTTAGGATTAGGTTGGGATTAGGGTTAGGGGTGTGTTGGGGTTAGGGTTGGAGCTAGAATTGAGGGATTTCCACTATTTAGGCACATCAGGGGTCTCCAAACACGACGTGGCGTTCAAAAAGTCAAATGGCGCTCCCTCCATTCCGAGCCCTGCCGTGCGCCCAAACAGTGGTTTACCCCAACATATGGAGTATCAGCGTACTCAGGACAAATTGCACACCAATTTTGGGGTTCTAATTTCTCCTGTTACCCTTGGGAAAATAAAAAATAGCTGGCTAAAAAAATCATTTTTGAGAAAAAAAATGATTTTTTATTTTCACAGCTCTGCGTTTATAAATTTCTGTGAAACACTTGGGGGTTTAAAGTGCTCACCACACATCTAGATAAGTTCCTTAAGGGGTCTAGTTTCCAAAATGGGGTCACTTGTGGGGGTTTCCACTGTTTAGACACATCAGGGGGTCTCCAAACACGACGTGGCTTTCAAAAAGTCAAATGTCGCTCCCTCCCTTCCTAGCCCTGCCGTGCGCCCAAACAGTGGTTTACCCCAACATATGGGGTATCAGCGTACTCAGGACAAATTGCACACCAATTTTGGGATTCTAATTTCTCCTGTTACCCTTGGGAAAATAAAAAATAGCTGGCTAAAAAAAATATTTTTGAGAAAAAAAATGATTTTTCATTTTCACGGCTCTGCGTTTATAAATTTCTGTGAAGCACTTGGGGGTTCAAAGTGCTCACCACACATCTAGATAAGCTCCTTGGGGGGTCTAGTTTCCAAAATGGTGTCACTTGCAGGGGTTTCTACTGTTTAGGTACATCAAGGGCTCTGCAAACACAACATGACTCCCGCAGAACATTCCATCAAAGTCTGCATTAAAAATGGCGCTCCTTTCCTTCCAAGCACTCCCATGCGCCCAAACAGTGGTTTCACCCCACATATGGGGTATCAGCGTACTCAGGAAAAATTGCACAACAACTTTTTGGGTCCAATTTCTCCTGTTACCCTTGGAAAAAATAAAAAAAATAGCGGGCTAAAGAATCATTTTTGAGGAAAAAAATGATTTTTTATTTTCACGGCTCTACGTTTATTAATTTCTGTGAAGCACTTGGGGGTTCAAAGTGCTCACCACACATCTAGATAAGTTCCTTAAGGGGTCTAGTTTCCAAAATGGTGTGATTTGTGGGGGGTATCGACTGTTTAGGCGTATCAGGGGCTCTCCAAACGCGACATGGCGTCCAATTTCAATTCCAGCCAATTTTGGTTTGAAACAGTCAAACGGCGCTCCTTCACTTCCAAGCCCTGCCGTGTGCCCAAACAGTGGTTTACCCCCACATATGGGCATCGGCATGCTCAGGACAAATTGCACAAAAACTTTTGGGGTCTTGTTACCCTTGGGAAAATAAAAATTGGGGTAAACAGATCGTTTTTGTGGAAAAAATATGATTTTTTATTTTCACGGTTCTATGTTATAAACTTCTGTGAAGCACTTGGAGGTTCAAGGTTCTCACCACACATCTAGATAAGTTCCTTAGGGGGTCTAATTTCCAAAATGGGGTCACTTGTGGGGTTTTCCACTGTTTAGACACATCAGGACCTCTACAAACACGACATGACGTCCAGACAATTCTGCGCTGAAAAAGTCAAACGGCGCTCCTTCCCTTCCAAGCTCTGCCTTGCACCAAACAGTGGTTTACCCCCACATATGGGGTATCAGAATGCTCAGGACAAATTGCACAAAAACTTTTGGGGTCTTGTTACCCTTGGGAAAATAAAAATTGGGGTGAAAAGATTGTTTTTGTGGAAAAAATATGATTTTTTATTTTCACTGTTCTATGTTATAAACTTCTGTGAAGCACTTGGAGGTTCAAAGTGCTCACCACACATCTAGATAAGTTCCTTAGGGGTCTAGTTTCCAAAATGGGGTCACTTGTGATGGGTTTCCACTGTTTAGACACATCAGGGCCTCTACAAACGCGACATGGCGTCCAGCCAATTCTGCGTTGAAAAAGTCAAATGTCGCTCCTTCCCTTGCAACCTCTGCCGTGCGCCCAAAAAGTGGTTTACCCCCACATATGGGGTATCAGAATGCTCAGGACAAATTGCACAAAAACTTTTGGGGTCTTGTTACCCTTGGGAAAATAAAAATTGGGGTGAAAAGATTGTTTTTGTGGAAAAAATATGATTTTTTATTTTCACTGTTCTATGTTATAAACTTCTGTGAAGCACTTGGAGGTTCAAAGTGTCTCACCACACATCTAGATAAGTTCCTTAGGGGTCTAGTTTCCAAAATGGGGTCACTTGTGATGGGTTTCCACTGTTTAGACACATCAGGGCCTCTACAAACGCGACATGGCGTCCAGCCAATTCTGCGTTGAAAAAGTCAAATGTCGCTCCTTCCCTTGCAACCTCTGCCGTGCGCCCAAAAAGTGGTTTACCTCCACATATGGGGTATCGGCTTAATCAGGAGAAATTGCACAACAAATTTTGTGGTTCATTTTTTCTTTTAACAGTTGTGAAAATAAAAAAATAGGTTCCGAATTAAAGTTTTTGCAAAAAAAGTTAAATGTTAATTTTTTCCTTCCACATTGCTTCAGTTCCTGTGAAGCACGTAAAGGGTTAATAAACTTCTTGAATGTGGTTTTGAGCACCTTGAGGGGTGCAGTTTTTAGAATGGTGTCACTTTTGGCTATTTTATATCATATAGACCCCTCAAAGTGACTTCAAATGTGAGGTGGTCCCTAAAATAAAAATGGTGTTGTAAAAATGAGAAATCGCTGGTCAACTTTTAACCCTTATAACTTCGTAACAAAAAAAAATTTTGGTCCCAAAATTGTGCTGATGTAAAGTAGACATGTGGGAAATGTTATTTATAAGAAATTTGTGTGACATATCTCTCTGATTTAAGGGCATAAAAATTTAAAGTTTGAAAATTGTTAAATTTTCAAAATTTTCGCCATATTTCCGTTTTTTTCATAAATAAACACAAGTCATATCAAAGAAATTTTACCACTAACGTGAAGTACAATATGTCACGAAAAAACAATCTCAGAATCAGCGGGATTCGTTAAAGCGTTCCAGAGTTATAACCTCATAAAGTGACAGTGGTCAGAATTGTAAAAATTGGCCCGGTCATTAAGCTGCAAAATGGCTCTGTCACTAAGGGGTTAAATGAGAAGGTGTGTCCAAACTTTTGGTCTGTACTGTATATATATGTAGATATCTATCTATCTGTCTATCTATATAGATAGATAGACAGATAGACAGATAGATATATGTATTGTAACGTCCCAGACTATCTGTGGACAGGGATTACTCGCTTGGCTGGTCGTTGAGGCATACGCTGGGACACTCAGGGTTAAAAAGTCTTATTCGGTTTATTAAAGTACAGCATAAACCGCTCCTCAGGAACCTAGTAGCATGCAGCCTCCAGTACAATGTCCTTTAAACATTCAGCTTTATATAATAAACATGTCTCTCACTTACCCCAGTCAGTATAACACGGACTCCTGTCCGTTACCTGTTGGCGTCGACCATAAAGGTTTCCGGATGCCTCTTCTCCTCAGAGGCATCCCACAAACATTTCTCTAGCATGAACACAGTCTCTCACTGACCCTGGTCAGTATCACTCACAGTTAGCATACCGTCCACTCCGGAGGTATCTCACAGACCTCCTTTCTCTGGCTCAGACTAGCCATCACTGTTCCAGACCATTCCGTAGTGTCCAGCCTCGACACATGGAAATCTGTCCACACTGACAGATTCCCAATCACTCTCCCATGTGCTCCATACAACTCTATTACATAGCTTGTAACCCCACCCACAGGTGAGGTATGAATCACATGGGCTGGTCACATGGTCATGACCTCACAGCAGGTCCTCAAACGCACAACCACAAGTGGGTGGTGTATGTGTGGATAGTCGATCCCCCCAGCTCTCCGACTAGCCCTGTAAGCCTCCCTAGTAACGTAAACAAAACTCTTGTGGACTACGAGTCCCAGAACAACACTACTTGGCTTACAGCACAGAGGACTTCTGGGACACATACCGGCCATTCACAACAATGCCGAGCACTGTTTTACCATCACAACTACGCCTCCAGGTACATCCCGCGGAGCACCTAGAGCGCTCTCTAGCTGTAAGAGAGGTCACTGCATCACTATATACAGTATATATGTATATATATATATATATACAGTACAGACCAAAAGTTTGGACACACCTTCTCATTCAAAGATTCTTCTGTATTTTCATGACTATTAGAGTTGAGCGATACTTTCCGATATCCAAAAGTATCGAATCGGAATGGTATCGCCGATACACAAGAAATATCGGCGATACCCGATACCGATACCGGAAATCCAATGTAAGTCTATGGGAAAAAAATACCGGAATTAAAAAAAGCCCATTCTTGCCTTGTTGGTTAATTGTACATGAAGGAAAACAACAAAGAGTAATGTAGAATGTATTGGGGGAGGTTGAGGAGACATTAAAGGCATAGATATTTAACCCAATCAAATGGAATAGCATTAATATTTTTTTTTGTAAAGATGTTCGGATTGACGAACAAATTGACAATGTTGTTAACCTTTTTTCTATTTTGGCAAATATGTATGTTTCACAACTTCCATGCTCTTCACCTTTTTAACTTTTGACACACTTTCTCCTTCATAATCTTCAGCAGCATCATCTTTTTCATCAAATTATTCTTCATCTTCACCTTCTTTATCTTCTTCTTAAACTTCTTGCTATTCATCTTTTTGTTAACATTACTCATATTGTTCTTATTCAACTATTATTCTTCTTTATATTCTACTTCATCTTCTTATTCTTCATCATATTCTCATTTTTGACAGAGATTCCTGTACTTGTAATCTGTAAAAGTATGAATTTTTCATCCTTGCGTTCTTGCTGTCACAAAAGTTTTAAATTACAACAGTATTTGTCCGTGTTGAGTTTAGCCTGCAGCAGCAGGCATTTTCCAGGGGCACCACGAGGAGGAACGGACTCACCCCCATACACTGCTTAGTCTTGTTCTGCTTATAATTTAGAGCATATATTTTGCTCTTCATTTTGGTCTTATACTTCATGTTGTTATTAGTGTTGAGCGATACTGCTCGATATCTAAAAATATCGTATCGAAATGGTATCGCCGATATCACTAAATATCGTCGATATCCGATTCCGATACCGGAAGTCCAATGTAAGTCTATGGGAACAAAATATCGCAACTAAAAAAAACCTTTATTTCCTTGTAAACACTAAATATACACACATAGAATACATATATATATATATATATATATATATATACATGTCATTGTGACATATATATATACATATATGTATAGTTTATACACTTCTACATAGTAAAATATCCTCTGATTCAATTGCCGGGTAAAGCCGGCTTCTGTGAAAAGACAGAAGCACCCGACATGAAATGACACTTGGTGTACATAGGGTTAACCATGTCTTTTCATGTCCTTTGCTATCTGATTTGCACAAACAATTACATCAGTCTATGTGTGCAAAATTTCACACCTGTAGGGGTTAATTAAAGGTGTAAATTCGTTGTAAAAAAAACGGACTTTTTTGCTACGAATTTACACCTTTAATTAACCCCTACAGGTGTGAAATTTTGCACACATAGACTGATGTAATTGTTTGTGCAAATCAGATAGCAAAGGACATGAAAAGATATGGTTAACCCTATGTACACAAAGTGTCATTTCATGTCGGGTTCTGCATTTTCACAAAAGCCTGCAATTGAATTAGCGGCTATTATACTATGTAGAAGTGTATGAACTATAAATATAAATATATATATATATATGTGTCACAAATTCAATGACATGTATATATATATATGAGGTGTAAAATTGCTGAAAAAAAA
>JARQOD010004058.1:0-58453 GCA_033576555.1 Oophaga sylvatica | reverse complement strand
ATATTTAGTCACGATCAACCCCAAAAAATAATGAATAGAGAAAATATAAAAATATATAGTCAAATTTTATTGGAACAAGAAACACACTGAAAAACAGGAAAACAGATAAAAACATTTAAAAAGGACCATAAAAGGCCCATAATGAAACACTAGATATCCATATAAGGATCCACTAACAAACTCCCAAAAGTAATGCTGGCTGAAATAGAAACACATGTGTTGTGCAATATAATCAATGCTGAATTTGCAGCACAATAATATGTGGCATACAAAGAAAGGGAAATGAGGGTTGTATAATCACTAAAAAATTCACAGATAAAGGTAACTAAACAACCAAAATGGACATAGAAAAATATAAACAATCATAACTGCAAATTTGCATCACAATAATATGTGACACAGTAGGAAAGCATAAGGAATAATACAATCATTGTGAAATCACAAATCGAGATACCTAGACAAATGATATAAGCAAATTGCTGACAATGGAAAACACCTGTTAGTGCTGAAAAATGCACAACTAAAAAGGTGATTAATTGATACCTTCCTGGAGCAGCAGAAGACTGAAATTAAGATGAAATTATTTCTATAAAGGAATACATATAATGACAGAGTAACTACTAACTTGAAGATAAATGCCAAGAAATGATCAGAGCAGGAAAAAACCTGCAGATGGCATGGTAGACCTGAATGGTTGCATCGCAGTGAAAAAAAGTCAAATCTTCATATGAAAATGGAGATATAGAATAGACCTGCAGCCAGCATGAAATGAAAATGGGAGAGTGTGCCCCACGCGTATCGCCACTAGGGGGCGTGGCTTCCTCAGGGGAAAGTGGATAACCTGTGTAACGGCATGTCCCTTTATATCCAAGAAAATTAGTATCAAAATACCTTAAACTCCTGCCTGGCGCTCGGTGAGGCGGCGTCCGGATGCTGCAGCCGCGCATGCGTGGCTGCATGTCAGCAGGACACCGGAACCACGAGCGCCTCCATGGAAACAGCAGAGAGGCGGCGCTTGCACAGTGTGGATAAACAAATAACAAAAGACCTATGACGATGAAAAAGTCTCCCAAACTATAAGTAGAACAGTGGCTAAGTAGCAAACATCAATATAACATGGCATGGTTTGATGAAAAAAATGACAATAAGTACCATGTTGTACAAACAAATAGCGCATATCAAACGCTCAAATAGCGCATGTTTATGTACTATGGCATAGTCTTGAGGGTACCAAAAACACGAAAACTGGTATATAACAAGCAATAGGGCAATACATAAACAGAGTGGATCATAGGCAAAAGGAAACAAATAACAGAAAACCTATGACATAAGTATCTAAATCTGAAAAAATAAGAAAATAAAAAATGAAGGAATAAAAAAAATGGTATCATAAATATTATATTGGCAAAAGGAAATAAATAACAGAATGCCAATAGCTAAATAAATCTCCAAACTGTGAATCAAAAAATAATTGTTGTAAAAATAAATTACGGTAAGTATAAAATGGGCAAAAAAAAAAAAACCCAATGAATATAAATAATAAATAATGGTGAGTATTATATTGGCAAAAGGAAATAAATAACAGAAAGCCAATAACTGTATATATCTCCAAACTGTAAAACAAAAAATGATTGTTATAAGAATAAATTTAGGGTAAATATTATATTGGCAAAAGGAAATAAATAACAGAAAGCCAATAACTGTATATATCTCCAAACTGTAAAACAAGAAATGATTGTTATAAGAATAAATTTAGGGTAAATATTATATTGGCAAAAGGAAATAAATAACAGAAAGCCAATAACTATATATATCTCCAAACTGTAAAACAAAAAATGATTGTTATAAGAATAAATTTGTGGTAAATATTATATTGGCAAAAGGAAATAAACAATGGAAAGCCAATAGCTGTATATATCCCAAAACTGTGGATCAAAAAAAAAAAAAAAATTAAATATTTTAATGAAAAAAACCTAAAAATATATGTAGTAGCAGAACATGAATGGCTCGTGTTATATACTATGGCATAGATAAAAGAATCCATAGGCTAAACTCCAAATGAAGAAAAAATATGTATCCTATTTTTTATTATTTTTTGTAATAACCGGTAAATAATAATTCCTCATTGAGTCCTCTAGGCGCTAAACTGTTTAGTTGGAAAATCCATCTCGATTCTCTTCTGAGTAATTCGTTAGTGCAACAACCACCCCTGATGGTGGTGTCTACCTTGTCAACAACCAAAACACGTAAATGTTTGGTAGAACTGTTATGAGTTGTAAGAAAATGGTTAGCCAAAGAGGTGACAGGCTTGCCTGAGGCCTTATCTCTACGTGCACAAGAAATATTAGAGATGTGATGTTGGATACGTCTACGGAGTTCCTGACCTGTTTGTCCAACATAAATCATGGGACAACTGCAAACAATGATATAGACCACATTTCTGGTACGGTAATTCGCATAATAGCGTGTCTGTACCCGTTCCAGAGAGCCTGAAAGAGTGATGGTATCATCGGCAATCACAAAGGGACAGATAGTACAGTTGCCACATTGATATGTTCCAATAAGTTTGAAACCCCTACCCAAAGTTTGTGTTGGACGTCTAAAATGACTTGAACACAAAATATCTCCAAGATTCTTGGCACGTTTGGCAATAAGCTTAGGTTTGTCAGTAACATAAGGTATGACCCTAGGTTCACTCAATAAGATATTCCAATTCTTACATAAGATATTATGAATTTCAGTCCAATGATTATTATAAGATGTGATAATGTTGGTTATAGGAAATTCTTTCTTCTGTCTTGGTTGCAACAGTTCATTGCGATCCTTATGTCTGGAAGCCTGGAACGCCTGCGAACTAATACGTTTGGGATAGCCCCTCCCTCTGAAACGTGATGTAAGGGATCTTGCTTCTCTATAAAAAGAGTCCTGTTCACTGCAATTTCGTTTGATTCGGTAAAACTGTCCTCGTGGTATACCATTACGTACATGTGGCGGATGAAAGCTCCTGTAGTGGAGCAAACTATTTGATGCAGTAGTTTTTCGGAAAAGTGACGTGCTGACACTTTCCCCTTTCTTGGTGATCTTTAAGTCCAAAAAGTCAACAGTGTCCATGGATGGACTAGAAGTAAGAGAAATATTCCATGAATTATTGTTAAGAACATCAATGAATTGTAAACACTTCTCACGTGTGCCAGACCAAAAGAAAAGTATATAATCTATGTACCGATGCCATCGTATGACATGCGCTTTAAAAAGAGGTAGTGAACGTACATAAGTCTCCTCCCACCAACCCAAAAAAAGATTTGCGTAGGAGGGCGCGCATCTGGCACCCATGGCGGTACCCGCAATTTGTTTATAAAAGATGCGATCGAATACAAAATAATGATTTTCCAACACAAATTTCAAAAGATCTAATATGAACGAGTCATGTTGTCGGTCTCCCGTGGTTTTAGAATCAAGAAAGAATGAAACAGCCTTTAAACCCAAAGAGTGCTCTATGCAGGTGTAAAGAGATTCAACGTCCATAGTTACCATTATGGTATCTTCATTGATTTTAAAGTCCTCCAATTGATTGACAAGATGTGAAGAATCCCTTACATAGGAATCTAAGGACAAGACAAAGGGTTGAAGATAAAAATCGAGATACATACAAGGACATTCAAACAAGCTACCAATGCCGGAGACAATGGTCTACCCGGCGGTTCTTGTAGGGACTTGTGCACTTTGGGGAGCATGTAGAAAGTAGGCACCACAGGATATTTAGTGGTCAAAAAATCAAATTCTTTCTTATTGATTATGCCAAATTCAAGTGCTCGTTTGATGAGTCCATCGATCTTTGATTTAAAGAACTGTGTTGGATCAGTGGGTAAGGCTCTGTAGCAAGAAACATTGTTCAACTGTCTATATGCCTCCTTGGTGTACAAATTAGGGTTGAGCATTCCGATACTGCAAATATCGGGTATCGGCCGATATTGGCTGTATCGGAATTCCGATTCCGAGTTCCGATATTTTCGTCTTATCGGATACCGGAATCGGGATTGTCACTGTCACTGTCAGTGTCCGTCGGTCGGGTCTGTCAGGAGTCAGCGGCACTTACCTGTCAGAAGATCTCCGGCGGTCACGGGCTGGACTGCTTGATGGCCGCAATCTTCTTTCCCCGGCGGTCACATGCAGTTTTCTCGCGATAACTGCAGTGACTGCTGGGTAATCCCGGCCGTAAAGCAGTCAGTCCGATGACGTCACCGCCGGGGAAGCAGGTAATCAGCTGTGCTGCGTCGCGATGACAGGCTCTGCCTGTCATTGCGATGTAGCAGAGTTGGATCGTCGTGGGACTGTCGTTATGGACTGCGTCGGACAGGTGGTATACTGTTGGTTTGTTTTTTTTCTTTTTTTACAGGAGATCGATGGCGTCGCAGGAATGAGAGTACAATAAAATTAATGAAAACTGTGTTGTCTCTTTTATTTCATTAAAAGACTTTTTTCTTGCTTTGTCTTTTTTTTATGCATTTAATAACTTTGGGATTAATAATGGATCGGTGTCTTATTGACACCTCTCCATTATTAACCGGGCTTATTGTCACCGTGCAATCAACGGTGACATTAACCCCTTATTACCCCGCTTGCCACCGCTACAGGGCAAGTGGGAAGAGCCGGGTAAAGTGCCACAATTGGCACATCTTTTGATGCGCCAAATGTGGGGCTGCTGTAGCCTGGTATTATCAGGCTGTTGAGGGCCAAAATCCATGGGCCTTGACAGTCTTTTAATACCAGGCCGCAGCAGTCTGCATTTTACTTGGCTGGTTAACAAAAATAGGGGGGATCCCCACGCCGTTTTTTTTTCGAGGGGATCCCCTATTTTTGTTAACCAGCCAAGCTAAGCAGACTGCTGTGGCCTGGTATTATCAGGCTTGCAAGGTCCATGGATATTGGATCCTTACCAGCCTGAAAAACCAGGCCTCAGCGGTCTGCTTCATCTGGCTGGTTAACAAAAATAGGGGGGACCCCATGCCAATTTTTTTCGAGGGGATCCCCTATTTTTGTTAATCAGCCAAGATATGCAGACTGCTGTGGCCTGGTATTATCAGGCTGGCAAGGTCCATGGATCTTGGCTCCTTAACAGCCTGAAAATCCAGGCCTCAGCGGTCTGCTTCATCTGGCTGGTTAACAAAAATAGGGGGGACCCCACGCCAATTTTTTTCGAGGGGATCCCCTATTTTTGTTAATCAGCCAAGATATGTAGACTGCTGTGGCCTAGTATTATCAGGCTGGCAAGGTCCATGGATCTTGGCTCCTTAACAGCCTGAAAATCCAGGCCTCAGCGGTCTGCTTCATCTGGCTGGTTAACAAAAACAGGGGGGACCCCACGCCATTTTTTTTTCGAAGGGAACCCCTATTTTTGTTAATCAGTTCCCTCTGACGTCACTGATTGTGTCCCTGGCTGACCTGAAGTGAAAGTGGAAAGCAATCAATTAAGCTTTCCACTTAAGGGCCCGTCTCACATAGCGATATCGCTACCGAGATCGCTGCTGAGTCACTAGTTTTGTGACGCAGCAGCGAGCTCACCAGCGATATCGCTGTGTGTGACATTCAGCGACGATCAGCCCCCCTGCCGGGTATCGCTGATCGTCGCTGAAATGTCAGGACCTTTTTTTGATCGCTGGTTTCCCGCTGACAGGCACGCATCGCTGCGTGTGACAGGCGGGAGACCAGCGATCTGCTGGTAACCAAGGTACACAGCGGGTTTCCAGGCACGGGGCTGTGCCTAGAAACCCGCTGTGTACCTTGGATACCAGCGCCCTGATGCAGGGAGCTGGTATCCAAGGTACACAGCGGGTTTCCAAGCGCTGCGCGGTGCTGGAAACCCGCTGTGTACCTTGGTCCTGACATTTCTGCGACGATCAGCGATACCCGCAGGGGGGCTGATCGTCGCTGAATGTCACACACAGCGATATCGCTGGTGAGCTCGCTGCTGCGTCACAAAACTTGTGACTCAGCAGCGATCTCGGTAGCGATATCGCTATGTGAGACGGGCCCTTAAGCGATGTTACCCGCAGTGTCTCTGTCCCAGATCGCTGCCTGAGCTGCCTGTTTGGCAGCTCAGCAGCGATCATGTAGCGATACACCAGCGATCCTGACAAGTGCATATCATTGTCGGGATCGCTGGTGTATCGTTATGTGACACCCAGCCTTTACTCTCCTGTCAGGCAGGAGAGGAACTCATTCATTTGGGGTTTACTGTGAGGCTGCAGCATTAGCTGCGGTCCCTGCAGTAAACATTAACCCTTTCTGAAGGATTACACCATGGGACCTGACTGTGCATGGGATAGGTAAGAATAATTTTGCTTTTTATTTTATTTTTATTACAGGAAATGGTTTTTGCAGTAAAATAAAATATGGTCAAAAACATGTGTCTTTATTTCATTAAAATGATTTTTAATTAAAGTGTGTGTGTTTTATTTTTATTTCATGCAATAGGATTAATAATTGATAGTTGTCTAATTGACAGCTCTCAATTATTAACCTGGCTTAAGGTCACCTTTCAATAGCAAGGTGGCTTTAACCCCATATTAACCCATTCGCCACCGCTACAGGGCAATGGGAATAGACGGGCAAAGTGCCAGAAAGGGCGAATCTAATTATAGATTTGTCTTTCCTGGGGTGTCTGGGGGCAGATGTTAGTAGCCGGGGGGGGCAAAAATAATGGTCCCTCTCTGGGCTATTATTATCTGCCCCCACTCACTGGCTTTGTCTGTCTGGTTGCGAAAATAGGGCCGGAGCCCACGCATTTTTTTTCAGCAATTTTACACCTCATATATATATATACATGTCATTGAATTTGTGACACATATATATATATATATAATTTATATTTGTAGTTCATACACTTCTACATAGTATAATAGCCGCTAATTCAATTGCCGGCTTTTGTGAAAATGCAGAACCCGACATGAAATGACACTTGGTGTACATAGGGTTAACCATGTCTTTTCATGTCCTTTGCTATCTAATTTGCACAAACAATTAAATCAGTCTATGTGTGCAAAATTTCACACCTGTAGGGGTTAATTAAAGGTGTAAATTCGTAGCAAAAAAGTCCGTTTTTTTTACAACGAATTTACACCTTTAATTAACCCCTACAGGTGTGAAATTTTGCACACATAGACTGATTTAATTGTTTGTGCAAATCAGATAGCAAACGACATGAAAAGACATGGTTAACCCTATGTACACCAGGTGTCATTTCATGTCGGGTGCTTCTGTCTTTTCACTGAAGCCGGCTTTACCCGGCAATTGAATCAGAGAGGATATTTTACTATGTAGAAGTGTATAAACTATACATATATGTATATATATATGTCAAAATGACATGTATATATATACATATATGTATTCTATGTGTGTATATTTAGTGTTTACAAGGAAAGAATGGGGTTTTTTTAGTTGCGATATTTTGTTCCCATAGACTTACATGGGACTTCCGGTATCGGTATCGGGTATCGCCGATATTTTAGTGATATCGGCGATACCATTCCGATTCCGATACTTTAGGATATCGGAAAGTATTGCTCAACTCTAGTACAAATCCACCGGCCAAAGGACGACATTGCCCCCTTATCTGCTTCTTTAATTACAAATAAATCATTATTTTGTAATCGCTTCAGAGCCATCTTGTCATCCCTGTTGATATTATCGTGTTTATGAACATCAATGGTAAGACCCTGGATATCTTGGCAAGTAGTCTTATAGAAAATCTCTACTGCCGGAAAAGTGAAAGGGACGGTGTAGCTTGTGATGGTAATCTTTGTGTGAATTCTGTCCTCTTACCTGTCACCTGTTGGTTTTCATTAAGTAGATCAAGTAAATCCCGAAAAACCTGACGGTCCTCCTGTGGTAAAGTATCAATAATGGAGGGCTGATGATATAATAACTTGAAAGTAACTTGTCTGCAAAAAAGATACACGTCCTTAATAAGTTCAAACTTATCTAATACTTTCATGGGAGAGAAAGAAAGTCCTTTAGACAAAAGTTGGATTTCTTGATTGGAGAGTACATAAGAAGAGAGATTAATGATTTGTAAGTTACCTTGGGTGGAGGTGTCACTTAACGTCTCCGATTCTGTCTGGTGTCCCTCTTGTAGGTTGGGGACCAGGCTTTGAATCGTCGGTGACGCTTTTTCATATTTAGTGGGCTTAGGCCGCCGCTTGCCCCTCCTGGTGGGTTTTCTGCGTCGGTGTCCGAAGACAAAAAATCACTAGAGGAAGGGTCTTGAATTGATGAAGTTAAATCAGCTGGTTTAGATGATATATTACCGGTCTTACCAGACCTGCGGTTGCCAGTATGAGTCCATCTATAAGCTTTTAAGCTATCAAAATCATTCTTGTCTCTAATAAATTTAGATTTTTTCCCCCGTATGATCTCCTTTTCAAATTTGTCCAGACTCTCCTTAAGCTTGAGCTGAAAAGGATTAGTAACTAGCTCTGCATCAAAAGATTTGAGCTTGATTTCAAGATTTTTGATTTTTTCTTTTAATTCACTCAGATGCTTCTTGTCGTGCTCAATAAGCATGTTAATTATGATTGTTGAGCATTTGAAGAGACCAGTTTCCCATGTTTGCTTGAATCCCTGATCCACTTCCCATGCAGGAAAAATTTGCACTCTCAAACCTCTGGGCACCAGACCCAATTTAAGATATTCCTCTAAGCTTTTTATGTTCCACCAGGTTTTAACCACAGCTTTATGTAAATGTGTGAGTTCAGATGACAATTTTTGAAATAAGTCGTCAACAGGTTCTTTAATGCCAGTGGTACAAAAAATACCCGAAGCTTGATTCAGCCACGCCGCCTCTCTAGCCTCAATATCCATGGTAAAGAGAGAAAAAAAAAAATGTATCGAAAAAATAATAATTTATTAATTAATTAAATAATTGTGTGCCTACACTCAAAGAAATAGGAGAAAAAAAACCTCCAGAAAAATGTGTGGCAAAAAGGAAATATGAGGGCACTACAAAACTAGTAGTGAGGGATCTGTGACTACACACTGTGATAAACATGTGTGACAAGGAAAAGAAAAAGACAGCATGTATATTTAGTCACGATCAACCCCAAAAAATAATGAATAGAGAAAATATAAAAATATAGTCAAATTTTATTGGAACAAGAAACACACTGAAAAACAGGAAAACGGATAAAAACATTTAAAAAGGACCATAAAAGGCCCATAATGAAACACTAGAGATCCATATAAGGATCCACTAACAAACTCCCAAAAGTAATGCTGGCTGAAACAGAAACACATGTGTTAATAAATAACAGAAAGCCAATAACTATATATATCTCCAAAACTGTAAAACAAAAAATGATTGTTATAAGAATAAATTTAGGGTAAATATTATATTGGCAAAAGGACATAAACAATGGAAAGCCAATAGCTGTATATATCCCGAAACTGTGGATCAGATAGAAGATAGATAGATAATAGATAGATAATGGATAGATAGATAATAGATAAATAGATAGTAATAGATAGATAATAGATAAAAAGATGATAGATATATAGATAGATAATAGATAGATAAATAGATAGATAGATAATATATAGACTGATAGATAGATAGATAGATAGATAGATAGATAGATAGATAGATGGATAGATAGATAGATAGTAGATAGATAGATAGATAGATAGATAGATAGATAGATAGATAGAAAATAGATAGATAGATATTTCATAGATAATAGATAGAATGGTGCATAAATAATTAAAGAACCACGCGCACACACACACACAAAATCTTCACGCAATAGTTTAATTTTAAAAAAAAATGGAAAAAAATTGGCGTGGGCTTCCGCGCAATTTTCTGCGCCAGAGGGAGAAAGCCGACGGCTCGGGCCAATATTTCCAGCCTAGGTAGGGGTTAATACCCATGGAGCTTCCCAGGCTATGAATATCAGCCAGCAGCTAGCCTTTATTGGCTATTAAAATAGAGGGACCCCCCAAAAAAATGACTTGAGGTCCCCCAGTAATTTAAAGCCAGAAAGGCTACGCAGACAGCTGCGGGCTGATATTCATAGCCTAGGAAGGGGCCATGGATATTGGCGCACCCCCCTGGCTAAAAATAGCAGCACCCAGCCGTCCCAGAATTGGCGCATCTGTACGATGAGCCAATTCCGGCACTTAGCCCCTCTCTTCCCACTCCTCTGTAGTGGTGGGATATGGGGTAATAAGGGTTAATATTACCTTGCTATTGTAAGGTGATATTAAGCCCGGGTAATAATAGAGAGGCGTCAATAAGACGCCTATCCATTATTAATCTTAAATTAACAAAGGGTTAAAAAAACAACACACGCCAAAGAATAAAGTATTTTAATGAAAAAAAACACAACACTGTTTTCATATCTTTATTATACGCTCAGATCCAAGCGACGCCCTCGATGTCCTGTAATAAAATGTAAAAAAATAAAGCAACCGTATACTCCCTGTCCGATGCAGTCCAATTAATAACGAATGTCCCATGACGGTCTCCCCTATAGAACAATGACATCAGGTGATGCCACTGCTCTGTAGGGCCTCCCAGTGATGCACTGACAGGAGACAATGGCTCCTGCAGTGCATCACTGAGTTCATTCTCTCACTTTATGGCAATGCTGTGTGGGAATTTTCTCACCCAGCATTGCCGGTGAGAGAATGAACTTTAGTGATGTCATTCTCTCCTGGCGTCTGAGTGCATCGCAGGGGCAGTGTAGAGCGCTGACATCACCCGATGTCAGGGTTCTACACCAGAGATCGTCGTGGGACACTCGTTATTATCTGGACTATGGCGGACAGGTGATGTATAGGTTGCTTTATTATTTTATTTTTATTACAGGAGAAGATGGCATCGTGGGATAGGTGATTGGTGAGTATGTACTCTATGTTATGTGTTGTATGTTATGTGTATGTTCTGTATGTTATATGTTATGTGTATGTTCTGTATGTTATGTGTTATATGTATGTTATGTGTTGTATGTTATGTGTATGTTACGTGTTGTATGTTATATGTATGTTCTGTATGTTATGTGTTATATGTATGTTATGTGTTGTATGTTATGTGTATGTTACGTGTTGTATGTTATATGTACAGTCATGGCCAAAAGTTTTGAGAATGACACAAATATTATATTTTCACATGATCTGCTGCCCTCTGGTTTTTATGTGTGTTTGACAGATGTTTTTATCACAGACAGAAATATAATAATTGCAAACATATGAGTAACAAAAGCTTATATTGACAGTTAGAATGAGTTAATGCAGCAAGTCAATATTTGCAGTGTTGACCCTTCTTCTTCAGGACCTCTGCAATTCTCCCTGGCATGCTCTCAATCAACTTCTGGACCAAATCCTGACTGATAGCAGTCCATTCTTGCACAATCAATGCTTTCATTTTGTCAGAATTTTTAGGTTTTTAGGTTTTTGTTTGTCCACCCGTCTCTTGATGATTGACCACAAGTTCTCAATGGGATTAAGATCTGGGGAGTTTCCAGGCCATGGACCCAAAATCTCTATGTTTTGTTCCCTGAGCCATTTAGTTATCACCTTTGCTTTATGGCAAGGTGCTCCATCATGCTGGAAAAGGCATTGTTGATCGCCAAACTGCTCTTGGAGGGTTGGGAGAAGTTGCTCTTGGAGGAAATTCTGGTACCATTCTTTATTCATGGCTGTGTTTTTAGGCAAGACTGTGAGAGAGCCGATTCCCTTGGCTGAGAAGCAACCCCACACATGAATGGTTTCAGGATGCTTAACAGTTGGCATGAGACAAGACTGGTGGTAGCGCTCACCTTGTCTTCTCCGAATGAGACGTTTTCCTGATGTCCCAAACAATCGAAAAGGGGATTCATCAGAGAAAATAACTTTACCCCAGTCCTCAGCAGTCCACTGCCTGTACCTTTTGCAGAATATCAGTCTGTCCATGATGTTTTTTCTGGAGAGAAGTGGCTTCTTTGCTGCCCTCCTTGAGACCAGGCCTTGCTCCAAGAGTCTCCGCCTCACAGTGCGTGCAGATGCACTCACACCTGCCTGCTGCCATTCCTGAGCAAGCTCTGCACTGCTGGTAGCCCGATCCCGCAGCTGAAACACTTTTAAGAGACGGTCCTGGCGCTTGCTGGTCTTTCTTGGGCGCCCTGGAGCCTTTTTGGCAACAATGGAACCTCTCTCCTTGAAGTTCTTGATGATGCGATAGATTGTTGACTGAGAAAAAGACAGCATGTATATTTAGTCACGATCAACCCCAAAAAATAATGAATAGAGAAAATATAAAATATAGTCAAATTTTATTGGAACAAGAAACACACTGAAAAACAGGAAAACGGATAAAAACATTTAAAAAGGACCATAAAAGGCCCATAATGAAACACTAGAGATCCATATAAGGATCCACTAACAAACTCCCAAAAGTAATGCTGGCTGAAATAGAAACACCCTGTGTTGTGCAATATAATCAATGCTGAATTTGCAGCACAATAATATGTGGCATACAAAGAAAGGGAAATGAGGGTTGTATAATCACTAAAAATTCACAGATAAAGGTAACTAAACAACCAAAATGGACATAGAAAAATATAAACAATCATAACTGCAAATTTGCATCACAATAATATGTGACACAGTAGGAAAGCATAAGGAATAATACAATCACTGTGAAATCACAAATCGAGATACCTAGACAAATGATATAAGCAAATTGCTGACAATGGAAAACACCTGTTAGTGCTGAAAAATGCACAACTAAAAAGGTGACTAATGGATACCTTCCTGGAGCAGCAGAAGACTGAAATTAAGATGAAATTATTTCTATAAAGGAATACATATAATGACAGAGTAACTACTAACTTGAAGAAAAATGCCAAGAAATGATCAGAGCAGGAAAAAACCTGCAGATGGCATGGTAGACCTGAATGGTTGCATCGCAGTGAAAAAAAGTCAAATCTTCATATGAAAATGGAGATATAGAATAGACCTGCAGCCAGCATGAAATGAAAATGGGAGAGTGTGCCCCACGCGTATCGCCACTAGGGGGCGTGGCTTCCTCAGGGGAAAGTGGATAACCTGTGTAACGGCATGTCCCTTTATATCCAAGAAAATTAGTATCAAAATACCTTAAACTCCTGCCTGGCGCTCGGTGAGGCGGCGTCCGGATGCTGCAGCCGCACATGCGCGGCTGCATGTCAGCAGGACGCCGGAACCACGAGCGCCTCCATGGAAACAGCAGAGAGGCGGCGCTTGCACAGTGTGGATAAACAAATAACAAAAGACCTATGACGATGAAAAAGTCTCCCAAACTATAAGTAGAACAGTGGCTAAGTAGCAAACATCAATATAACATGGCATGGTTTGATGAAAAAAATTACAATAAGTACCATGTTGTACAAACAAATAGCGCATATCAAACGCTCAAATAGCGCATGTTTTATGTACTATGGCATAGTCTTGAGGGTACCAAAAACACGAAAACTGGTATATAACAAGCAATAGGGCAATACATAAACAGAGTGGATCATAGGCAAAAGGAAACAAATAACAGAAAACCTATGACATAAGTATCTAAATCTGAAAAAATAAGAAAATAAAAAATGAAGGAATAAAAAAAATGGTATCATAAATATTATATTGGCAAAAGGAAATAAATAACAGAAAGTCAATAACTATATATATCTCCAAAACTGTAAAACAAAAAATGATTGTTATAAGAATAAATTTAGGGTAAATATTATATTGGCAAAAGGAAATAAACAATGGAAAGCCAATAGTTGTATATATCCCGAAACTGTGGATCAGATAGAAGATAGATAGATAATAGATAGATAATGGATAGATAGATAATAGATAAATAGATAATAGATAGATAATAGATAAAAGATGATAAATATGATAGATAATAGATAGATAATAGATAGATAATAATAGATAGATAGATAATATAATAGATAGATAGATAGATAGATAGATAGATAGATAGATAGAGAAAATAGATAGATAGATAGATATTACATAGATAATAGATAGAATGGTGCATAAATAATTAAAGAACCACGCGCACACACACACACACAAAATCTTCACGCAATAGTTTAATTTTTTTAAAAAAATGGAAAAAAATTGGCGTGGGCTTCCGCGCAATTTTCTGCGCCAGAGGGAGAAAGCCGACGGCTCGGGCCAATATTTCCAGCCTAGGTAGGGGTTAATACCCATGGAGCTTCCCAGGCTATGAATATCAGCCAGCAGCTAGCCTTTATTGGCTATTAAAATAGAGGGACCCCCCAAAAAAATGACTTGGGGTCCCCCAGTAATTTAAAGCCAGAAAGGCTACGCAGACAGCTGCGGGCTGATATTCATAGCCTAGGAAGGGGCCATGGATATTGGCGCACCCCCCTGGCTAAAAATAGCAGCACCCAGCCGTCCCAGAATTGGCACATCTGTACGATGAGCCAATTCCGGCACTTAGCCCCTCTCTTCCCACTCCTCTGTAGTGGTGGGATATGGGGTAATAAGGGTTAATATTACCTTGCTATTGTAAGGTGATATTAAGCCCGGGTAATAATAGAGAGGCGTCAATAAGACGCCTATCCATTATTAATCTTAAATTAACAAAGGGTTAAAAAAACAACACACGCCAAAGAATAAAGTATTTTAATGAAAAAAACCACAACACTGTTTTCATATCTTTATTATACGCTCAGATCCAAGCGACGCCCTCGATGTCCTGTAATAAAATGTAAAAAAATAAAGCAACCGTATACTCCCTGTCCGATGCAGTCCAATTAATAAAGAATGTCCCATGACGGTCTCCCCTATAGAACAATGACATCAGGTGATGCCACTGCTCTGTAGGGCCTCCCAGTGATGCACTGACAGGAGACAATGGCTCCTGCAGTGCATCACTGAGTTCATTCTCTCACTTTATGGCAATGCTGTGTGGGAATTTTCTCACCCAGCATTGCCGGTGAGAGAATGAACTTTAGTGATGTCATTCTCTCCTGGCGTCTGAGTGCATCGCAGGGGCAGTGTAGAGCGCTGACATCACCCGATGTCAGGGTTCTACACCAGAGATCGTCGTGGGACACTCGTTATTATCTGGACTATGGCGGACAGGTGATGTATAGGTTGCTTTATTATTTTATTTTTATTACAGGAGAAGATGGCATCGTGGGATAGGTGATTGGTGAGTATGTACTCTATGTTATGTGTTGTATGTTATGTGTATGTTCTGTATGTTATATGTTATGTGTATGTTCTGTATGTTATGTGTTATATGTATGTTATGTGTTGTATGTTATGTGTATGTTACGTGTTGTATGTTATATGTATGTTCTGTATGTTATGTGTTATATGTATGTTATGTGTTGTATGTTATGTGTATGTTACGTGTTGTATGTTATATGTACAGTCATGGCCAAAAGTTTTGAGAATGACACAAATATTATATTTTCACATGATCTGCTGCCCTCTGGTTTTTATGTGTGTTTGACAGATGTTTTTATCACAGACAGAAATATAATAATTGCAAACATATGAGTAACAAAAGCTTATATTGACAGTTAGAATGAGTTAATGCAGCAAGTCAATATTTGCAGTGTTGACCCTTCTTCTTCAGGACCTCTGCAATTCTCCCTGGCATGCTCTCAATCAACTTCTGGACCAAATCCTGACTGATAGCAGTCCATTCTTGCACAATCAATGCTTTCATTTTGTCAGAATTTTTAGGTTTTTAGGTTTTGTTTGTCCACCCGTCTCTTGATGATTGACCACAAGTTCTCAATGGGATTAAGATCTGGGGAGTTTCCAGGCCATGGACCCAAAATCTCTATGTTTTGTTCCCTGAGCCATTTAGTTATCACCTTTGCTTTATGGCAAGGTGCTCCATCATGCTGGAAAAGGCATTGTTGATCGCCAAACTGCTCTTGGAGGGTTGGGAGAAGTTGCTCTTGGAGGAAATTCTGGTACCATTCTTTATTCATGGCTGTGTTTTTAGGCAAGACTGTGAGAGAGCCGATTCCCTTGGCTGAGAAGCAACCCCACACATGAATGGTTTCAGGATGCTTAACAGTTGGCATGAGACAAGACTGGTGGTAGCGCTCACCTTGTCTTCTCCGAATGAGACGTTTTCCTGATGTCCCAAACAATCGAAAAGGGGATTCATCAGAGAAAATAACTTTACCCCAGTCCTCAGCAGTCCACTGCCTGTACCTTTTGCAGAATATCAGTCTGTCCATGATGTTTTTTCTGGAGAGAAGTGGCTTCTTTGCTGCCCTCCTTGAGACCAGGCCTTGCTCCAAGAGTCTCCGCCTCACAGTGCGTGCAGATGCACTCACACCTGCCTGCTGCCATTCCTGAGCAAGCTCTGCACTGCTGGTAGCCCGATCCCGCAGCTGAAACACTTTTAAGAGACGGTCCTGGCGCTTGCTGGTCTTTCTTGGGCGCCCTGGAGCCTTTTTGGCAACAATGGAACCTCTCTCCTTGAAGTTCTTGATGATGCGATAGATTGTTGACTGAGAAAAAGACAGCATGTATATTTAGTCACGATCAACCCCAAAAAATAATGAATAGAGAAAATATAAAAATATAGTCAAATTTTATTGGAACAAGAAACACACTGAAAAACAGGAAAACGGATAAAAACATTTAAAAAGGACCATAAAAGGCCCATAATGAAACACTAGAGATCCATATAAGGATCCACTAACAAACTCCCAAAAGTAATGCTGGCTGAAATAGAAACACATGTGTTGTGCAATATAATCAATGCTGAATTTGCAGCACAATAATATGTGGCATACAAAGAAAGGGAAATGAGGGTTGTATAATCACTAAAAATTCACAGATAAAGGTAACTAAACAACCAAAATGGACATAGAAAAATATAAACAATCATAACTGCAAATTTGCATCACAATAATATGTGACACAGTAGGAAAGCATAAGGAATAATACAATCACTGTGAAATCACAAATCGAGATACCTAGACAAATGATATAAGCAAATTGCTGACAATGGAAAACACCTGTTAGTGCTGAAAAATGCACAACTAAAAAGGTGACTAATGGATACCTTCCTGGAGCAGCAGAAGACTGAAATTAAGATGAAATTATTTCTATAAAGGAATACATATAATGACAGAGTAACTACTAACTTGAAGAAAAATGCCAAGAAATGATCAGAGCAGGAAAAAACCTGCAGATGGCATGGTAGACCTGAATGGTTGCATCGCAGTGAAAAAAAGTCAAATCTTCATATGAAAATGGAGATATAGAATAGACCTGCAGCCAGCATGAAATGAAAATGGGAGAGTGTGCCCCACGCGTATCGCCACTAGGGGGCGTGGCTTCCTCAGGGGAAAGTGGATAACCTGTGTAACGGCATGTCCCTTTATATCCAAGAAAATTAGTATCAAAATACCTTAAACTCCTGCCTGGCGCTCGGTGAGGCGGCGTCCGGATGCTGCAGCCGCGCATGCGCGGCTGCATGTCAGCAGGACGCCGGAACCACGAGCGCCTCCATGGAAACAGCAGAGAGGCGGCGCTTGCACAGTGTGGATAAACAAATAACAAAAGACCTATGACGATGAAAAAGTCTCCCAAACTATAAGTAGAACAGTGGCTAAGTAGCAAACATCAATATAACATGGCATGGTTTGATGAAAAAAATGACAATAAGTACCATGTTGTACAAACAAATAGCGCATATCAAACGCTCAAATAGCGCATGTTTATGTACTATGGCATAGTCTTGAGGGTACCAAAAACACGAAAACTGGTATATAACAAGCAATAGGGCAATACATAAACAGAGTGGATCATAGGCAAAAGGAAAAAATAACAGAAAACCTATGACATAAGTATCTAAATCTGAAAAAATAAGAAAATAAAAAATGAAGGAATAAAAAAAATGGTATCATAAATATTATATTGGCAAAACGAAATAAATAACAGAATGCCAATAGCTAAATAAATCTCCAAACTGTGAATCAAAAAATAATTGTTGTAAAAATAAATTACGGTAAGTATAAAATGGGCAAAAAAAAAAAAAAAACCAATGAATATAAATAATAAATAATGGTGAGTATTATATTGGCAAAAGGAAATAAATAACAGAAAGCCAATAAGTGTATATATCTCCAAACTGTAAAACAAAAAATGATTGTTATAAGAATAAATTTAGGGTAAATATTATATTGGCAAAAGGAAATAAATAACAGAAAGCCAATAACTGTATATATCTCCAAACTGTAAAACAAAAAATGATTGTTATAAGAATAAATTTATGGTAAATATTATATTGGCAAAAGGAAATAAACAATGGAAAGCCAATAGCTGTATATATCCCGAAACTGTGGATCAAAACTAAATATACGTGACTAAATATACATGCTGTCTTTTTCTTTTCCTTGTCACACATGTTTATCACAGTGTGTAGTCACAGATCCCTCACTACTAGTTTTGTAGTGCCCTCATATTTCCTTTTTGCCAGATTGTTGACTGAGGTGCAATCTTTCTAGCTGCGATACGCTTCCCTGTTAGGCCATTTTTGTGCATTGCAATGATGACTGCACGTGTTTCTTTAGAGATAACCATGGTTAACAGAAGAGAAACAATGATGCCAAGCACCAGCCTCCTTTTAAAGTGTCCAGTGGTGTCATTCTTACTTAATCATGACAGATTGATCTCCAGCCATGTCCTCATCAACACCCACACCTGTGTAAATGAGCAATCACTGAAAAGAGGTTAGCTGGTCCTTTTAAGGAGGGCTGCAATGATGTTGAAATGTGTTTTGGGGGATAAAGTTCATTTTCTAGCTAAATATTGACTTTGCAAGTAATTGCTGTTAAGCTGATCACTCTTTATAACATTCTGGAGTATATGAAAATTGCCATTAGAAAAAGTGAAGCATTAGAATTTGTAAAAATTAATATTTATGTCATTCTCAAAACTTTTGGCCATGACTGTATGTTCTGTATGTTATGTGTTATTTGTATTTTCTGTATATTATGTGTTATATGCATGTTCTGTATGTTATGTGTTGTATGTTATATGGATGTTATGTGTTGTATGTTATATGTATGTTATGTGTTGTATGTTATTTGTATGTTATATGTATGTTTTGTGTTGTATGTTATATGTATGTTCTGTATGTTATGTGTTGTATGTTATATGTACAGTACAGACCAAAAGTTTGGACACACCTTCTCATTCAACGATTTTTCTGTATTTTCATGACTGTGAAAATTGTAGAATCACACTGAAGGCATCAAAACTATGAATTAACACATGTGGAATTATACATTACACTTTACAAAAAAGTGTGAAACAACTGAAAATATGTCTTATATTCTAGGTTCTTCAAAGTAGCCACTAGTGTTGAGCGATACAATACCGCAAGTATCGGGTATCGGCCGATATTAGCTCTATCGGCCTTTCGATACTTAGTTCCGATATTTTTGTCTTATCGGATACCGGAATCGGGATTGTCACTGTCACTGTCAGTGTCCGTCGGTCGGGTCTGTCAGGAGTCAGCGGCAGTTACCTGGCAGAAGATCTCCGGCGGTCACGGGCTGGACTGCTTCATGGCCGCCATCATCTTTCCCCGGCGGTCACATGCAGTTTCTCGCGATAACTGCAGTGACTGCTGGGTAATCCCGGCCGTAAAGCAGTCAGTCCGATGACGTCACCGCCGGGGAAGCAGGTAATCAGCTGTGCTGCGTCGCGATGACAGGCTCTGCCTGTCATTGCGATGTAGCAGAGCTGGATCGTCGTGGGACTGTCGTTACTATGGACTGCGTCGGACAGGTGGTATACCGTTGGTTTTTTTTTTTTCTTTTTTTACAGGAGATCGATGGCGTCGCAGGAATGAGTGTATAATAAAATTAATGAAAACTGTGTTGTCTCTTTTATTTCATTAAAAGACTTTTTTCTTGCTTTGTCTTTTTTTTATACATTTAATAACTTTGGGATTAATAATGGATCGGTGTCTTATTGACACCTCTCCATTATTAACCGGGCTTATTGTCACCGTGCAATCAACGGTGACATTAACCCCTTATTACCCCACTTGCCACCGCTACAGGGCAGTGGGAAGAGCCGGGTAAAGTGCCACAATTGGCACATCTTTTGATGCGCCAAATGTGGGGCTGCTGTAGCCTGGTATTATCAGGCTGTTGAGGGCTAAAATCCATGGGCCTTGACAGTCTTTTAATACCAGGCCGCAGCAGTCTGCATTTTACTTGGCTGGTTAACAAAAATAGGGGGACCCCTACGCCGTTTTTTTTTTGAGGGGATCCCCTATTTTTGTTAACCAGCCAAGCTAAGCAGACTGCTGTGGCCTGGTATTATCAGGCTTGCAAGGTCCATGGATATTGGATCCTTACCAGCCTGAAAAACCAGGCCTCAGCGGTCTGCTTCATCTGGCTGGTTAACAAAAATAGGGGGACCCCACGCCAATTTTTTTCGAGGGGATCCCCTATTTTTGTTAATCAGCCAAGATATGCAGACTGCTGTGGCCTGGTATTATCAGGCTGCAAGGTCCATGGATCTTGGCTCCTTACAGCCTGAAAACCAGGCCTCAGCGGTCTGCTTCATCTGGCTGGTTAACAAAAATAGGGGGGACCCCACGCCAATTTTTTTGAGGGGATCCCCTATTTTTGTTAATCAGCCAAGATATGCAGACTGCTGTGGCCTGGTATTATCAGGCTGGCAAGGTCCATGGATCTTGGCTCCTTAACAGCCTGAAAATCCAGGCCTCAGCGGTCTGCTTCATCTGGCTGGTTAACAAAAATAGGGGGGACCCCACGCCAATTTTTTTCGAGGGGATCCCCTATTTTTGTTAATCAGCCAAGATATGCAGACTGCTGTGGCCTGGTATTATCAGGCTGGCAAGGTCCATGGATCTTGGCTCCTTAACAGCCTGAAAATCCAGGCCTCAGCGGTCTGCTTCATCTGGCTGGTTAACAAAAATAGGGGGGACCCCACGCCAATTTTTTTCGAGGGGATCCCCTATTTTTGTTAATCAGCCAAGATATGCAGACTGCTGTGGCCTGGTATTATCAGGCTGGCAAGGTCCATGGATCTTGGCTCCTTAACAGCCTGAAAATCCAGGCCTCTGCGGTCTGCTTCATCTGGCTGGTTAACAAAAATAGGGGGGACCCCACGCCAATTTTTTTCGAGGGGATCCCTATTTTTGTTAATCAGCCAAGATATGCAGACTGCTGTGGCCTGGTATTATCAGGCTGGCAAGGTCCATGGATCTTGGCTCCTTAACAGCCTTAAATACCATGCCTCAGCAGCAGGGGCGTACATAGAAATCATGGGGCCCCATAGCAAAAGTCTGAATGGGCCCCCCCAAAAAAAAAAACCCACAGCCATTGTAAATGTAAAGTGCCAGCACAGTGAGGGGACACATTAAACAAAAAAATGTATTATGCCCCCATAGATTGTGCCCCCATAGATGCTCCATAGTATAGGCCCTTATGCTGCCGCAGCTGCTGCAACCAAAAAAAAAAAAAGACATACTCACCTTTCGTCGCTGGGGGCCAGGTGCCGGTGTCCTGAGCAGGGGGTGACACCAGGTGCCGATGTCACCGCTCGCTCAGGGCCCCGGCACCTGAGATATTTACCTGTCCTCTCTCCACTGCCGAGTGCCGCTGTCTTCGGGGTCCTCCAGCAGTGAATGATGAGGTAGAGGGCGCGGCGCGCACTAACGACGTCATCGCGCCCTTGACCTGAACATTGCAGCAAGAGGACGCGAGCAACGGTGGAACGGGACAGGTAAATATCCCTTATACTCACCCTTCTGCCGGCGCGGTCTGTGCAGCCCCTGCTCTTCTCCTACGTTCTCCGCCGCCAGTGTTCAGCGGTCACGCGGGACAGCTCATTAAAGTCATGAATATGTGCGTATTCATGACTGTAATGAGCGGTACCACCTGACCGCTGAACACAGGCGTCAGAGACCGTGGGAGAAGAGCAGGGGCTGCGGAGACCGCACCAGGAGGGGTGAGTATATAGAAGAGCTGCGCTCCCCCTCCCCCGCCGACCCCTTGGTAGTACTGTGTCAGCACAGCTACCCGACCGTCGAGGGCCCCCTCACCTGTCCAGGCCCCATAGCAGCTGCTTGGTCTGCTTCATTCACGGTACGCCACTGCTCAGCAGTCTGCTTCATCAGGCTGGTTAACAAAAATAGGGGGGACCCGACGCCATTTTTTATTCGAAGGGAACCCCTATTTTTGTAAATCAGTTCCCTCTGACGTCACTGATTGTGTCCCTGGCTGACCTGAAGTGAAAGTGGAAAGCAATCAATTAAGTTTTCCACTTTCTCTCCTGTCAGCCAGGAGAGGACTTCATTCATTTGGGGGTTTACTGTGAGGCTGCAGCATTAGCTGCGTCCCTGCAGTAAACATTAACCCTTTCTGAAGGATTACACCGTGGGACCTGACTGTGCATGGGATAGGTAAGAATAATTTTGCTTTTTTATTTTATTTTTATTACAGGAAATGGTTTTTGCAGTCAAATAAAAGATGGTCAAAAACATGTGTCTTTATTTCATTAAAATGATTTTTAATTAAAGTGTGTGTGTTTTATTTTTATTTCATGCAATAGGATTAATAATTGATAGTTGTCTAATTCACAGCTCTCAATTATTAACCTGGCTTAAGGTCACCTTTCAATTGCAATGTGGCTTTAACCCCATATTAACCCATTCGCCACCGCTACAGGGCAATGGGAATAGACGGGCAAAGTGCCAGAAAGGGTGAATCTAATTATAGATTTGTCTTTTCTGGGGTGTCTGGGGGCAGATGTTAGTAGCCAGGGGGGGCCAAAAATAATGATCCCTCTCTGGGCTATTATTATCTGCCCCATTCGCTGGCTTTGTCTGTCTGGTTGCGAAAATAGGGCGGGAGCCCACGCATTTTTTTTAAACAATTTTACACCTCATATATATATATATATATATATATATATATATATATATACATGTCATTGAATTTGTGACACATATATATATATTTATATTTATAGTTCATACACTTCTACATAGTATAATAGCCGCTAATTCAATTGACGGCTTTTGTGAAAATGCAGAACCCGACATGAAATGACACTTGGTGTACATAGGGTTAACCATGTCTTTTCATGTCCTTTGCTATCTGATTTGCACAAACAATTACATCTGTCTATGTGTGCAAAATTTCACACCTGTAGGGGTTAATTAAAGGTGTAAATTCGTAGCAAAAAAGTCCGTTTTTTTTACAACGAATTTACACCTTTAATTAACCCCTACAGGTGTGAAATTTTGCACACATAGACTGATGTAATTGTTTGTGCAAATCAGATTGCAAACGACATGAAAAGACATGGTTAACCCTATGTACACCAAGTGTCATTTCATGTCGGGTGCTTCTGTCTTTTCACAGAAGCCGACTTTACCCGGCAATTGAATCAGAGGATATTTTACTATGTAGAAGTGTATAAACTATACATATATGTATATATATATGTCACAATGACATGTATATATATATATGTATTCTATGTGTGTATATTTTGTGTTTACAAGGAAATAAATGTTTTTTTTAGTTGCAATATTTTGTTCCCATAGACTTACATGGGACTTCCGGTATCGGAATCGGATATCGCCGATATTTAGTGATATCGGCGATACCATTCCGATCCGATATTTTTAGATATCGAGCAGTATCGCTCAACACTAGTAGCCACCTTTTGCTTTGATTACTGCTTTGCACGCAGAAAAGGTGAACGGATGGACTCTACATGCCTGGTTCCCACCGTGAAGAATGGAGGAGGAGGTGTGATGTGTGGGGGTGCTTTGCTGGTGACACTGTTGGGGATTTATTCCAATTTGAAGGCATACTGAACCAGCATGGCTACTACAGCATCTTGCAGCAGCATGCTATTCCCTCCGGTTTGCATTTAGTTGGACCATCATTTATTTTTCAACAGGGCAATGACCCCAAACACACCTCCAGACTGTGTAAGGGCTATTTGACCAAGAAGGAGAGTGTTGGGGTGCTATGCCAGATGACCTGGCCTCCACAGTCACCAGACCTGAACCCAATCGAGATGGTTTGAGGTGAGCTGGACCCCTCACCACTTCAATTTTGAATAATCCCCAACAGTGTCACCAGCAAAGCACCCCCACACATCACACCACCTCCTCCATGCTTCACGGTGGGAACCAGGCATGTAGAGTCCATCCGTTCACCTTTTCTGCGTGCAAAGCAGTAATCAAAGCAAAAGGTGGCTACTTTGAAGAACCTAGAATATAAGACATATTTTCAGCTGTTTCACACTTTTTTGTAAAGTGTAATGTATAATTCCACATGTGTTAATTCATAGTTTTGATGCCTTCAGTGTGATTCTACAATTTTCATAGTCATGAAAATACAGAAAAATCTTTGAATGAGAAGGTGTGTCCAAACTTTTGGTCTGTACTGTATGTTCTGTATTTTATATGTTATATGTATGCTCTGTATGTTATGTGTTATATGTATGTTCTGTATTTTATATGTTATATGTATGTTCTGTATGTTATGTGTTGTATGTTATATGTATGTTCAGTATGTTCTGTGTTGTATGTTATATGTATGTTCTGTATATTTTGTGTTGTATGTATGTTCTGTGTTGTATGTTATATGTATGTTCTGTATGCTATGTGTTATATGTATGGTATGTGTTGTATGTTATATGTATGTTTTGTGTTATATGTTCTGTATGTTGTGTTTGTAATGTATGTTTTTTTTTACATTCAACACATTAGCCGGATGATGGGACTACTACTGTCCCATCATTGGCTAATGTGTCACTCACTGACAGTGTACCAGGCATAGCCGGATGGGACTTGTAGTTCCATCGGACGATGCCTGCATACACGCACACACAGACTGACAGTGTAGCAGGCATAGCCGGATGGGACTTGTAGTCCCATCGGATGATGCCTGCATATACACACACACACACAAAGCTGGGCGGCACCGTTCAGCCAATGGCGGGGGATGTGAATCCCGCGACGCTCGTTGGCTGAGCCGGGCGGCTCAGCCAATGAGCGGTGCTGGCGCGGCTTTGGCGGAGAATTTGAATCCCATGCCGCTCAAAGCCGCGCCGGCACCCCTCTTTGGCTGAGCCGCTCACCGGCTCTGAAAATGGGCACTGCAGGTGTGTTTACTGTCCTCCCCCCCTGCCAACATTGCTTCCCCATTGACTTGCATTGGGTTTCGTGTTTCGGCGAACCACAGTCTTTTCTCGATAGTCGGCCGATTTCACTCGACCCGACTTTTGCGAAAGTCGGGTTCTGTGAAACCAGACTTGACCCGAATAAAGGGAAAGTCACTCATCTCTAATTATTATTATATAAACTATATGTAGCCAGTAAATATCCTGCTGCTCAACATTTCCACTTTTGTAGTCACACTAATCTTGTTGATTAGTTGAGCAATAAGCTAGAGATCATTGTAGTCAATCAATGCCCACTTGTGAATCACAGTGCCCACATGCTCTCTTACCTGTGTAAGCACTGCTGTGTAATTCTGCAGTTACGTGTAACTTTGCCTAGAAAGAGTTAAAAATCTGAGAGTTTTTAGTGCAAGGTCTCCAGTCTATGGCATGGGAGTCATATACAGATCACATGTATAGGATGTGTGACTTGCGACTGTCTTCCATCTTGGTGTTTTACTATCCGGTCTTGTTAACAGCTATGAAAAGTAGGTCTTCAGATGGTGACTTTTGTAAGCAGCCCTGCAGAGAAGAGAAGATCTAGATGCACGTATATTGGGTTGGAGGGGTAACAGGGTAATAATTTAAGCTGGAGAAAGGATGATATTGCCAGTTGTAGTGTTGCTTGAAGTTTGATGCTATGGTATTATTGTATTAGGCATTCCCTCCACACTGAGTTGGGGTAAAGTTGGAACGTCTAGATGTAAGAATAGTCCCAATTAAGAAGGATGGCACAAGGTCACTGTGTGATTTCTGCAGGGAAATTTTGTGATTAAACCATTAATGGGAGGAGGTAACTTTGGATTTCACTACTGAGGGAGAAGGGGGATAGTATCTCACTACTCAAAGGGCTCTGGATATGGCTCTCGACCATCCCTCAGATCTGAATGTAAGCATTATTGGGGACCATTGCGTTAGTTGCACCAGGGAACAATTTCAGGCATGTTCCCATGTCACCACATCTCACAGAATCAGCAATTGCGACCTCAAGTTTCTTTCCACATATTTTTTTCCCAAAAAGTAACATATATTGAATAGAATGAAACAGTATATATAGTCAAGGTTCATAGATTCACTAAGAACTGGGAAATTTTAATGTATTATCTCCTGCCTATGTAAGCATGTTTTCTGCCATAAATCTACACAGATTAAAGAGTTTGTCCACCACTAGACAACCCCAGCTTATTCAATTCAATCCACCATAGAAAATAAAAATAATGTTAACTCACCTTCCACAGTGGCACCGTTCCAAAGATGTTGGCGCTGCTGCCACTGGCTGGTGATGTAATTACACACAGATTAAAGCATTTGTCTTGTAGAACAACCTCTGTGTAATCAATTAAATTCATTAGAAAATAAAATTAATGTATGCTAACCTACCAAAGTGACGTTGGCACTGCTGTTTCAGGTTCTGATGTGAAATTGTTCTGTTATTTGACAGCTCCAGAGAGCAGTATGGGTTGAAAGACTGTACTCTACTATTTCAAAGGGACTGACTTCTTACCTGATGTAGTATTGATGAACTGTGGCCAAAAAGTGGCTGCCGATTGCAGCTGTCAAGTGACACAACAATGTCACGTCACCAGCCGGGACACCACTTTAATAGTGCTGCTGAGATGGTCTTCAACTCCTCTTCTTCCCCTTAAGGTACCCAAAATCCCACTCCATATCCTAAACTTTCCTAGCCAATCCCCAACCAATCCCAACACCATGTGATCGTCTACTCTACGCAACACCCCCTCTGTTAAAGTGGCTAACATAATATTAACTCCTTCTTGGCTTACACCCTTACAAATCCTATGCAAAATTGTGCATATTCTGGGTCTATAGATTTGTCTTACCACAAGATCATTATCATGAGCCTATTATTGTAGATCATCTTATCAAAAGGGGATTATTTAAAGTTGAGAACCACTCTTAATGGTTTGAGCACACAAGGCATTCATGGTGCATTATGAACCTAGTAAAATGTTAATTCTGTGCACATTGTCAACCTTTTGGTGTCTCTGAGCAACACAGGAAGGAGAACAGTTGTCCTGCGCTGCACATTAAATACACAAACACTAACGCAAACTCATGAGCAAGAAAAGGTCTGTGCATAATTTTTTAGATTATCAAATAATTATTCTAATTATGTAATAGCCTGTTTGGAGGGTATTTCAATTGTCGAACAAGTTGCAAGATTTTAATCTCTAATATAGAAATGTAAAATAAAATGCTACACTAAGGCTAGTTTCACACATCCGTTTTTCCCCTTGCGGCGCCCCCGGCATTTTCCCGCAGCGCCGCATCTTAAAATCTGATGCGCAGCATGCGGCTTTTTTCGCATTGACATGCATTAGCGCCGCATGGCGCCGCATGTCAATGCGTTGCATGCGGTTTTGTCCGGATGCGGCGCAAATGTACATTGCGGCGTCCGGAAAAACGCTGCATGTAACGTTTTTTTTTTTTGCCGGATGGTTTCTTATCTCTCCAAGCATCAGAAACCATCCGGCAAAAAACCGCATTTTGGGCGCCGGAAGTGTGAAAGCTTTTCACATGCGGCGCTGCGGCTAAATGCCGGGGCGCCGTTTAGGTGCCCGCCGGATGTGTGAAAGAGGCCTAAGACTGGTGTATATATCACAAGGGATTCACTGGGACTGTGCTGCATACATACATCACTTAGGATACACTGGGACTATGCTGTACATATCTACTAGGATGTACTGAGACTGCTGAATACATCACATAGAATACACTGAGAATGCTGTACATACAGTTAGGTCCATAAATATTTGGACAGAGACAACATTTATCTAATTTTGGTTCTAGACATTACCACAATGAATTTGAAACAAAACAAATCAGATGCAGTTGAAGTTCAGACTTTCAGCTTTCATTTGAGGGTATCCACATTAAAATTGGATGAAGGGTTTAGGAGTTTCAGCTCCTTAACATGTGCCACCCTGTTTTTAAAGGGACCAAAAGTAATTGGACAGATTAAATAATTGTAAATAAAATGTTCATTTCTAGTACTTGGTTGAAAACCCTTTGTTAGCAATGACTGCCTGAAGTCTTGAACTCATGGACATCACCAGACACTGTGTTTCCTTCTTTTTGATGCTCTGCCAGGCCTTCACCGCTGTGGTTTTCAGTTGTTGTTTGTTTGTGGGCCTTTCTGTCTGAAATTTAGTCTTTAACAAGTGAAATGCATGTTCAATTGGGTTGAGATCAGGTGACTGACTTGGCCATTCAAGAATATTCCACTTCTTTGCTTTAATAAACTCCTGGGTTGCTTTGGCTTTATGTTTTGGGCCATTGTCCATCTGTAGTATGAAACGACGACCAATCAGTTTGGCTGCATTTGGCTGGATCTGAGCACAGAGTATGGCTCTGAATACCTCAGAATTCATTTGGCTGTTTCTGTCCTGTGTCACATCATCAATAAACACTAGTGACCCAGTGCCACTGGCAGCCATGCATGCCCAAGCCATCACACTGCTTCCGCCATGTTTTACAGATGATGTGGTATGCTTTGGATCATGAGCTGTACCACGCCTTCGCCATACTTTTCTCTTTCCATCATTCTAGTAGAGGTTGATCTTGGTTTCATCAGTCCAAAGAATGTTCTTCCAGAACTGTGCTGGCTTTTTTAGATGTTTTTTTAGCAAAGTCCAGCCTAGCATTTTTATTCTTGATTCTTATGAGTGGCTTGCACTGTGCAGTGAACCCTCTGTATTTAATTTCATGCAGTCTTCTCTTTATGGTAGATTTGGATATTGATACGCCTACCTCCTGGAGAGTGTTGTTCACTTGGTTGGCTGTTGTGAAGGGGTTTCTCTTCACCATGGAGAGTATTCTGCGATCATCCACCACTGTTGTCTTCCGTGGGCGCCCAGGTCTTTTTGCATTGATGAGTTCACCAGTGCTTTCTTTCTTTCTCAGAATGTACCAAACTGTAGATTTTGCCACTCCTAAAGTTGTAGCAATTTCTCGGATGGGTTTTTTTCTGTTTTTTGCAGCTTAAGGATAGCTTGTTTCACCTGCATGGAGAGCTCCTTTGACCGCATGTTTCCTTCACAGCTAAACCTTCCAAATGCAAACACCACACCTCAAATCAACACCAGCCCTTTTATCTGCTTAATTGAGAATGATAAATGAAGGGATTGCCCACACCTGTCCATGAAATAGCCTTGGAGTCAATTGTCCAATTACTTTTGGTCCCTTTAAAAACAGGGTGGCACATGTTAAGGAGCTGAAACTCCTAAACCCTTCATCCAATTTTAATGTGGATACCCTCAAATGAAAGCTGAAAGTCTGAACTTCAACTGCATCTGATTTGTTTTGTTTCAAATTCATTGTGGTAATGTCTAGAACCAAAATTAGATAAATGTTGTCTCTGTCCAAATATTTATGGACCTAACTGTACATCACATAGGAGACACTAAGACTGGGCCTGTTCTTACTCCATCTTGACTCCAGTATTATATACAGCAATAACAAAATAAAGACATATTGTAAATATAAAACAGTCTCAGTGTCTCCTATGTGATGTATATATAATCCATAGTAGACATGGGACTGTTGCATACCTCATAGGGTATGTGACAATGGTGGGTGTAGACATTCTGCGCCAAAAGCCAGACTTACCCTGGAGGGGCATAAGTAAGTTACTATCTGGTCTTCATTAGAGCCTTTGATGGTGAGGATAGACTTGGGCCATTAATCCAGTCACCAGGAGCCACTTCAGTCTCTTGACCAAGACTGCGATATCTAAACTCACTCAGATTCTGGAGATGCAAAGATATGGAGTTATAGACTTGCTATGGAGGAAGCTGGACAGGAAGACAGGTACTGGTCAAAGTCAGACTTAATCCAATCATCTGTGCATTGTGGCAGCATTCAGTACAGAACGCTACATGAGTGCTCACAGTTCTCTACTCAAAATTTAAAGGCATGGCAGCTGTAATATCTGGGCAGACGGCCATTATGCATTTAGGCACTGTGAGGCACAGGAAATTTGTCTTAGGCTGTATTAAAAAAAATGATCTTTATTTTTATATAGTGCTAACATATTCCGCAGCACTTTACAGACATTATTGGCACTGTGCCCGATGGGGCTCACAATCTAAATTCCCTATCAGTATGTCTTTGGAGTGTGGGAGGAAACCGGAGTACCCGGAGGAAACCCACCCAAACTCGAGGAGAACATACAAACTCCTTGCAGATGTTGTACTTGGTGGGATTTGAACCCAGGACCCCAGCTGCAATGCTAACCACTGAGCCACTATGTTGTATTGAAAGCCTTCCTGAGCCACATGTGACCTGTGGGCTGCAGTTTGGATACCCCTGGTACAATCCAAGAAAAACTCCTGACAAATACATGTTAAACACATCTATCCATATCCACTTCAAAAGTATGCTGAATACTATTCACCACTATATTTTTTTTCTTTTTTTAAATGGCAGTCAATAGGCAAAAAACAGTAAAGAGGCAAACTTTATGATTATACAGTGGCATACGTTAGAGCCGTCTGGTCGTACGTAAGAGCCGTCTGTTGAGAAATCTTCCCTACATAATTACAAACCCCCCCCACACCCTGGCGCCGGATAAAACATAAGCCTAAGCTGTTTTTTTAATAGAGCATTAATATATCATGTGGACTCAGACATTGCTTCTTTGTCATCACTGGATTTATAATAATCTAAAAAGAACAACGACAAAGATGAGGGAGAAAATAACAGCCAAGTGAAGATTTCATTTTATATACCTTTGGTAAATAGTTAAGCACATTTGACAACATTTTATATCCTACAGTGGCTTGCCATTATTTGCAGTGTAAGACAAGGGTAAGATGTGGCTAATCTGATGTACTATGTCATCTTCACACAGTCTAGCCAAAGTCATCTGCTCTTGCATTTACAAATCGCTAGACTTCTGGCTTTAATGCTTTTACTTTGGAAGTACTCCACTGTACCGTAGATTGGTAATCCTGCATTTCTCAGTAACTGAACGGTTCATTTCCCTTGGGTGTTGAAAGTTTGTTTCATTTTCTTTATAATTGGCATCTTCATTGTTCAACAAATGAGAACTCTCCATTAAGATGTTATGTTGGCCCTTAAAGGGAACCTGTCAGCAGGATTTATCACTAGAAAAGGTATGGCGATAATGGTGCTATTACACTGATTAAAGCAATACCATTGTTAAAGGTTCTTTTTTAATCATGGTTTCTTCCCATGGTTTCTTCCCAAGTTTTCTTCCCATGGTGTCTGTGCATCTGGGTGGTCTGGGGGGATAGATTTTCTTCTGATCAGGCCCCTCTGTCTGCCTCCTGTGTTTGTATAGGTCAACGATTTTTCAGTAACCTGCCTTCATTTTGAAGTTTTGCATCGCTGCCGCCATTAGGTGAGAGGCGCGTGCTCAGTGTGAGATTCCACGACTGGTCTTCAATAAAATGGCACGTATGTTCAGAGTTGCCTCCATTGTACTCCAGTGCTTAGTGCTACTCAAATGCTGATGTGCCCCTATGTATTGGGGAAGGGAAGAATAGTTTAATTAGCAGTGATCATTTGCTGCACAATTATTTCTTTGTGCTCAACAATATTTTATTCAGCAACATGAGTAACTCAATTTATGGTACTTTATGTTGGGTTCAGGAACCAAAAAAAGCAAATTGTGACATATTTTAAGCTTTAGTATGGATTTAAACTTAATGAAAAGGTCAGCAATGATATTGGCCTGGATATTCTCTACACAGTATGCTTGTGTACTGAGGTCCCAATAGAAGACTTTGTGAACTTCTGCTTTGGATGCTGCAATCAGAATCCCAACAGTTCCTCATCAGCTTGTGTGCTTGACACTGTGTTAAATGAAGTATTGAGTGAAGATTGTGGGTTCTCTGCTACATGAATATTCCAGTAGCTTTAAGCATCAATTAAAGTGATATTCGTTTTATGGAAATCAAATAAATCCAGTAATGTAAATCTATTGTGTCCAAACATTGTTTTAAGAAACATTGAGGCAATTTGAAGAGAGAACAGTTTTTTTGTATTGGAAAGAGTTCATTCCTTACCTAGAGGTAGGGATCACAGACAGCTCTTCTCAACAGAGAGCATACTGGATATTAAAGCTGGATACATCCTACCTGCACAGTGTAAATAAGATCTCTTCGTTATTAACTTTTACATACCATTTTTTGTATTTATTGTATTTATACTGTTTTTTTTTCATGGGATGTAGCTTCAGGAGCTCATTGTTCCCTGGCCAACATTAGTTCTGTGTCGGGGGTTCTGCATTCCTCAAGAGTGACAGCTCAGGCCAGCAATATGGTTGGGGTGCTGGCCCAAACTGAGCACTTTTTCAAGTTGCTGAAAGTGTCAGCTTTGCTTCAGCAGCATGGAAGAGGAATAGAGACACTGAAAATGGCCAGATCCGGGCCAGCATAGCAGCATGAGTAGACTGTAAGCATAGAGCCTGCTCACACACCACTCTCCTTGCCTGGGTATCTGACCACTTAAGACTGAAAGGTGGCCATTAATTGTGGCAAGCAGCTGCACACTACTCTGTGATGAACAAGACCAGACAAGTCTGATGACAAATGTAGTCGGTAGTCGCCATCTGTGTATACCACTAACTACAACTGTCATCATTATCACCTGATATCCCTGCAAGCAGAGAGACCAGATGAGTCTGTTTATAGTTGTAATCAGCGGCTGCCTTCTTTGTGAAGCACATATTAAATAAATCATTAAAAAAATGTCATGGGGTCCCTCATTATTTTCCTAACCAGCAGAGACAAAGCTTACAGCTGGGGGCTGATGTTAATATTCTGGGAAGGGGCCAATAGCCATAAAGGTTCTCAGGCTATAAATAAAAGCTCACTTTGCTTTGCTTAGCTTTTACTGGTTAGTAAAAGATGGACCCCTACAAAAAAATTATGTGGGGTCCCCTAATATTAATAAACAGGCTGAACAGACAGATGTGGGCTCATATTAATAGCCTGGGAAAGGGCTATGGATATTGTCCCCCTCCCAGACTAAGAACATCAGCCCTTAACTGCCCCAAGAAATAGCACATCCATAAGATGCACCAAATCTGGGGCTTAGCCTTGCTCTTCCCACTTGCCATGGTATGGTGGCAAGTGGGGTAATATTTGTGGGGTTTATGTCAGCTCATTTATCATAGAAAAAAAACTGATTTTTATTAGATATGCATTAAAAGGATGCACAGCATCCAAAAACAGACAAACATACAAAAAGGTGTAAGAATGAAATACAAAAATAAATCAAGGGAATTGCTATCCACACCCTAAACTAGTACCTGTTCTGAAGTTTGCCTACCAGCGGAAGTTGGCACCCTAAAGTTGTTCGATAGTGGCACTCCCACTCCTCGAAGGCCCTAGATATAAACAGGGACATATAAGTGTACACAGACCAAGGTAAAAAAGTGCATAGAAAAATTACATAATTATCTGAACAGCCTAACTGGTAATAATAAATTGACAATGTGTGCAAAGAATACAGTAACCATCCAAAACCAGTATCAAAGTTGAACCATGTACATATGTAGTGTTGGTTAGCTCCAGTGAGCTAGCAGTTGACCTTGCCCTGCTTAACACTTTCCACTGTCCCCTACTTAACAGCGGAGGTTGGTTACCCCGCTCATTGGTGGCTGCTCCTTATGTCCCTGGACAATCAGTAAACTGCACGCTACCTTAGGGTGCCAAACTCAACTGATAGGCAGGCTACAGAACAGGTGCTAGGATAGGGTGTGGTTAGCAATTCCTTTGATTTATTTCTCTATATCATTCTTACCAATTTTTGCATGTATGTCTGTTTTTGGATGTTATGCATCTTTTTAATGCACATTTAATAAAAATCAATTTTTAGGTCTTTTTTTCTATGATAAATGTACTCTATAAAGACCACACGTTTATGATTTTTCTGAGTTACTAGTTGATGTCAGCTCTGTATTGTCAGCTGACATCAAGCCCAGGAGTTAGTAATGTCATAGTAACATAACATAGTTATTAAGGTTGAAGGAAGACTTTAAGTCCATCTAGTTCAACCCATATCCTATCCTAACCTGCCCTAACATGTTGATCCAGAGGAAGGCAAAAAAAACCCAAGTTGGCAAACAGTAAGCTTCACATTGGGGAAAAAAATTCCTTCCCAACTCCAGATACGGCAATCAGACTAGCTCCCTGGATCAATGGAGAGGCATATATCAGATGCCCCAATTACTAACTACATTTGGATGCATTGCAGAGTGATGGCATGATGTGACCGCTCAAAACATGAATCCAGGACACACTGAGCTAAGCATGAGATCTTCTGCCTACCACCGGCGGTAACCTCAATGATGTCACTGCCCAACACATGAAACTTCGTTCTCATGCTCATCTCAGTGCTGAGGCTACTGTAAGCACCAGATTTGGTGCATCTTATGGGTGCTGATGTTTTTTAGACTGGTAGAGGGCTAATACCTATGGCCCATTCCCGGGCTATGAATATCAGCCCACAGCTGTCTGTTTAGCCTTTAGTCTGTCTGTTTATCTGGTTAGAAATAACAGGGAGACTGTATGTAATTTTTTGTGGGGTACCTCTTTTATTAACCAACAAAGGCTAAGCAAACAGCTGTGAGTAGCTATTAACAGTCTGAGAACCTTTGTGGCTATTTGCCCCTTTCCCAGAATATTAACATCGATGATGGGGAACCCACAACATTTTTTTATTAAATTCTTTATTTAATATGCGCTAGGCAAAGTTGGCAGGCACTGACTACAACTATCATCTGCCTGGTCTCACTGATCACAGGGAGACGAGGTGAAAATTATGACAGTTGTAGTTAGCCCTACACACTGATGGAGGCCGCTGACCACAACTATCATCAGTGTCGCCTGGTCTCACTGATCTAGGGAGACCAAGTGACAATGATGACAGTAGTATTCAACACATGGGAACAGTGCTAAATGTACGGCTTTTCCCAGGCGCTGGTACTTGTCACACTGATTACACACTGATGTCATCCGTTTGTCATCAGTGTGCACATGTGTGGGACGTTTTGAGATCCATGCTGCCAGCAAAATGTAGGCAAGTCAGTGTGTTTTACATATGGACACACGGTCCATGGAAACACAGTGACGTGCACAGAATTGAATGGGTCTACGTGTATAAATGTCTCCAGTGAAAACTGTCACCACACATACTGGAGACACTGGTGTGTGAAGGAGGCCTTACTGTCACAGGGCAGTAGTAGGTATACAGGGGACAAGGAACCTGGGCCCCTGAACTGCCCCTAAGGCTAAGGGAGAACCCTGTCTTTCCTTAACTTGGGGGTACATTTGAAGGTAGTGAGGCCCAAGTCACTGACCTGTCCCTATCTCCTGTTTAGCCCTGAGCTAAACCCCCAACCCACTTCACAGGAGGTGAGACAGGGAATAAAGGAAACTACACCAAAATAACCATAGGAAGGAAAGACAGACACCTAGGGATTAAATCAACGAAACCACAAAACTTAGCTTTCTCAGCTGCAATGCACCACACAGAAGAGTAAGGCACCAGATCAGGGAGATGGCAGAAGTACCATTGCACTCAGCAAGCTCCTGACCCCAGCTTGGTTGGTCTCCAAAAAGCAGAAATATCACCAACCGTCAGCTGACGCCTCAGGTGACCCTTTAAAGGATGGTGGGAGTGGTCACCGCCGTCCCCTGAAAAGTCAGCAGCAATGTAATTACATCAGCGGCCACCGGGGGAAAAGAATGACATTAACCCCCGATGGCCCGAAAGGAAAAAGATTTTAATATGGAAAGCAAAATCTGCCACAGATCCGAAAGTGGATTGTGACACTTACATTGTGTCAAACACAAGAGCGGATGTAGACATGTTAGGATTCTGATTGCAGCAGCTAGAGCAGAGATTCTCAAAGATTTATTTTACTGGGACTTCAGTACGCAAGCAAAGAGTAGCTCCAGGCCTCATAGAGGCCAACATGGTGACTGGCCTCATCATTCGCGCCCAGACTGTATCCTCCATAGGGGGCTTAAGGGGAGGGCCGCATGACTAAGCAGGTTTGATAGGCCATAGCTTTGGGTAGGAAGGGGTTAATGTGAGGGATACAGTTTGGGCGCGAATTTGGAGGGGTGGAGTATAGGGTCAGGGGAATGATGTGGTATTTTGTGATTGGTCAGTGGGAGGTATCCTGTTAGGGGGTACATAAGGTGAGGGGTGGTAGGGAGTAGTTCTTTTGGCACAGTAGCTTACCTGGAATGTCCCGCCTGCCCTACTTGCTTTGCGATTTTTATGTGTGATTTATTGAACCTATCACAGCGGTTTGCGGAAGAGGAGGGAGGTTTTAGAAGGAGGTTGCTTATACCAAAGGAGGTCGGGGAGTCCATTGCAGGGATGGGTGACTCCCATTTGTGTTAAGCGGGTTTTGAATTAAAACGGGCCCCAACTGAGAAAGGTCTCAGCGGGACATTTTTGGTGTGGGCAACAATCAGCTGGGTCCCCCTGGGCCAGTTGTAGTGCGGTTGGGGGCGGCATGGTGGAGCTGTTTTGTTGCAATTTTCTTCAAATGGTTGAACCTTCAAATCCCCTCCTTTTTGATAGAAAAATTAATGTTGTTTGATGTATTTAATGTTATTTATATTTACCTGTTATTTAATAAATGGAGCTGCTGTGGCCATTATATGCAATGTCACGCAGTATGGTGCTTTATTTATAGCTAAGTGGGGAAGGGGGGTTCATATGGTTATGGGAAGAAGGCCAGTTAGTCATACATTCCTAAGTCAAGTTGAAATCCATAATAAAACTTAAAACCTGTCTCGGTTTGCATTTTCTAGTTCCTGAACTCAGAATACAGTAGCACAAATTGAGTTAAACATGTTGCTAAATTAAATATTGCTGCAGACAAAGAAATAACTAAGCAGCAAATGATCACTGCTAGTAATTGTGGTATTATACTGTACTCAAGTATGCAATGTGATATCAAATATATATGGCAGCGGTACTCAAACTTTTTAAACATGGGGCCAGTTCACTGTCCCTCAGACCTTTGGAGGGCTGGAATATACAGCTCTGGCAAAAATTAAGAGACCGCCACATCAAAACCCTGTCATGGGCAGCCCTTTCTCCAGACCTGAACCCCATTGAAAACCTCTAGAATGTAATCAAGAGTCTGATGGATAGTCACAAGCCATCAAACAAAGAAGAACTGCTTAAATTTTTGTACCAGGAGTGGCATAAGGTCACCCAAAAGCTGTGTGAAAAACAGGTGGCAAACATGCCAAGACTAGTGTTGAGCGATACGATACTGCAAATATCGGGTATCGGCCGATATTAGCTGTATCGGGCTTTCGATTCCGAGTACCGATATTTTCGTCATATCGGATACCGGAATCGGATTTGTCACTGTCACTGTGAGTGTCCATCGGTCGGGTCTGTCAGGAGTCAGCGGCACTTACCTGGCAGAAGATCTCCGGCGGTCACGTCCTGGACTGCTTGATGGCCGCCATTATCTTCTCCCTGGCGGTCACATGCAGTTTTTCGCGATAACTGCAGTGACTGCAGGGTAATCCCGGCCGTAAACCAGTCCGATGACGTCACCGCCGGGGAAGCAGGTAATCAGCTGTGCTGCGCCGGGATGACAGGCTCTGCCTGCCTGCCTGCCTCTGATGTCATTCTGATGTAGCAGAGCTGGATCGTCGTGGGACACTCGTTACTATGGACTGCGTCGGACAGGTGGTATACTGCTGGTTTTTTTTTTCATTTTTTTACAGGAGATCGATGGCGTCGCAGGATGAGACTGTAATAAAAGTATTGAAAACTGTGTTGTTTTTTTTATTAAATTAAAAAACTTTTTTATGAACATTCACCCGTCCGGGTACATCAACAATTTAACTATTTACATACAGGGACCCTGTCCGGGTTATTTATAATTCTTTGGCAGGGGTGTTCCAGGTACCACCTGGTACTCTTCTGCTTGCCAAACATTCGAGACACCAAGGACCACCAGGACCTGATGACGTCGTGTGGCCTGTACAGTCAAGTCGTGACCCGCTATCTGTGTCTGTGTGGCCACCTCTTTCATCTCCCTCCGGGTCTGGAGCCCTATGTCCCGGACTGAACGAACCCCAGGGGGCCTAACAGGCGCCGGGTACAGGCCGGCTATCATTATCATGTCCATAGCTGGGGCTGCTGAGGAGACCACTGAGGGAGGCTGGGGAGATTTACGGCGTGGGGTGGGCACTTGTGCAGAGGCCTGGATGTAGGAGGCTGAAGGCTCCGAGGGTCTCACAGGTTCCTGACACTCTGGGGACCAGGGGTCGCACCTGGTGACATTTAGGGCATACCATCCATTGTAACCCCAGTGTCGGGTGTAAGTCACCAAGTCTCCTGGCAACAGGTCCCTCCCCGGGTGTCCTTCTGGGAGGTGAGTCTCCACGTCCCGCCGGGTCACAAACACTTCTAAATAAAGTCCAGGCTCCTGGATGAAGCCCCAACCAGCTTTCAATTTAAAGCTCCGTACTGCACCCTTACGCCGCAGCTCCCTCAGGGTTCCTTTATCTTTTCTCATCCGGTCCTTATCTGCCCGGTCCTTCTCGATGTGACGTTGGCGAAGCTTCTGGGATTCGCGCTGCTCCCTTTGTCGCTCGGCTTCTCTCTCCCGACGTCTACACTCTTCCTCCTGACGCCGGTTGTAATTCTCCTCCACCAGCATCTCCATGTCTCCACCATCAAACTGCAGCTTACGATGTCCGGTTTGCGGCAGCTCTCCTGGCGCCCGACAGTCCTGGCGGCGCTCACCTGGGGAGGAAGCAGCCGGCTCTGGAACAGATGACAGTCGGGGCTCCGGTACAGACAGGTAGACCTCTGGTGCCTGCGTGGCCTCCTCCATGAGGACGGGTGTCGCTTCTTCTGTCTCAGCGACGGGGGCAGACAGCGGGATCTGGGGTGCTGCCGGTGCAGCGTTTTTTGCAGGAACGGGTGCCTCCACTGCGACAACGTCAACCGGATCACATTGCAAGGGCTGGGATGCCCGCACGGACTCCTCTACTATAACGGGTGCCTCACCTTCCGGTACAGACACTTCAGGTAAGAGGGATTGGCGCCACTCCAAGTTTAGTTTTAGGGCACGCCAGCTGGCTTCCATCCTGGCGACCTCCTCCCGGTGCCGGGCCAGGCCTCTTAGGGTATCCTCCGCTTCTTGCAGCGTAGGAGGGTTTCCAGGCCGGGTGCCCAACGGTGGTTCCGTGGCGATCGGGTCGCTTCCGTGGGGGAGAGCTCTGACTGCTCCATCCCTTCACACTTCTGCTCGTGTCCATTAGCCATCTCTGCCAAGTCACATGTGTCATTAGCATCTGGAGAGGGCCCCTCTTTTGTAGTGAGGCGGGACCTTCGTGTTAGTTTCCGCACACTGAGGAGGATGAGGAGGCGGAACTCAAGAGCTGTGGGGCACGATCTTACATTGCAGTACCATTTAGAGTGGTCGGCCATCGTTTTCGTGCTACTGAGTGAGTGTACACCCACGAAGAGCACGCCCTTCTTCTTCACCAGTGCCTCGTCGTGACGCAGATATGGCGGAAAAATGGCAAATACATTCTCTGATGATTTTAGCAATTCTCAAGCAAAAAACCAGTTCAATTCAGGCACACAGGACTCGCTTATAGCGAGCTACAGAATCCTGTTCGTGACGCCCAAGTTGAGTCGCATAGAGCCAGAGGTTTTGGGGGTACTCGGCACCGAGCCCGTCGACTTCTATGGGGTATGTCACGGCTTTACCCGGCAATTGAATCAGAGTCTATTTTACTATGTAGAAGTGTATAAACTATAAATATATGTATATATATATGTCACAATGACAAGTATATTATATATATATATATATGTATTCTATGTGTGTATATTTTGTGTTTACAACGAAAGAAAGTGTTTTTTTAGTTGCGATATTTTGTTCCCATAGACTTACATGGGACTTCCGGTATCGGAATCGGATATCGACGATATTTAGTGATATCGGCGATACCATTCCGATCCGATATTTTTAGATATCGAGCAGTATCGCTCAACACTAGCCAAGACACATGAAAGCTGTTTTTAAAAATCATGGTTATTCCACAAAATACTAATTTCATTACTCTTCCTAAGTTAAAACATTAGAATTGTTGTTTCTAACTGATTATGAACTTGTTTTCTTTGCATTATTTGAGGTAAAGCACTGGTTTTTTTTTTCTAAATTCATACCATTTTTCTTTGTCAGAAAATAAATACAAAATTTATTGCTTGGAAATTCGGAGACATGTTGTAAGAAGTTTATAGAAGAAAATAACAATTTACATTTTACTCAAAAATATACCTATCAAGAGAAAAATCAGACAAACTGAAGATTTGAAAGTGGTCTCTTAATTTTTGCCAGAGCTGTAGTTTTAAAAAAACAATGAATAAATTCCTATGCACACTCCACATATCTTATTTTGAAGCAAAAAAACAAAACAGAAACAAATACAATATTTAAAATGAAGAACAAATAATGTTAAATAAACAAACTTACAGATATTTCATTGGGTTCTTTGAATATCCTACACTCCGAGTCAATTTTTCTCTTTCTTGATATCATTGTTTCCTAGGGATTTCAAATTGCTATTAGTAAAATACCAATATATATACAGCGCTACAAGAACAATATACAAGCAATAAAATTGCCCACACAGAGACATACAGCCTGCACTGACCATCAATGCATTCTGATCAGTGTCCATCAATGCAGCTTTACCAGTTCATATCATTTCAGCCTCACCAGTGCCCATATTGGTGGAACGCCGCTTTTACCTCAGGCTCAGACTGGTGTAACAGTCCCCAATAGGCAGGTAAATGTCCCCAATAGGCAACACAGGTCCCCAATAGGCAGCAAAGTCCCCAATAAGCAGGTAAATGTCCACAACAGGCAGCATAGTCCCAAATAGGCAGGTAAATGTCCTCAAAAGACAGCATTGGTCCCCAATAGGCAGCATAGGTCCCCAATAGGCAGCATAGTCCCCAATAAGCAGGTAAATGTCCTAAATAGGCAGCAAAGGTCCCCAATAGGTAGGTAAATGTCCCCAACAGGAAGCACAGGTCGCCAATAGGCAATATAGTCCCCAATAGGCAGTTAAATGTCCCCAATAGGCAGCATAGTTCCCAATAGGCAGGTAAATATTCCCAATAGGTAGCATAGGCCCCCAAAAGGCAGCATAGGTCCCCAGTAGGCAGCATAGTCCCCAATAGGCAGGTAAATGTCCCAAATAGGCAGCACAGGTCCCCAATAGGCAGGTAAATGTCCCCAAAAGGCAGCATAGTCCCCAATAGGCAGCATAGTCCCCAATAGGCAGGTAAATGTCCCCAATAGGCAGCATAGGTCCCCAATAGGCAGCATAGTCCCCAATAGGCAAGTAAATGTCCCCAATAGGCAGCACAGGTCCCCAATAGGCAGCATAGTCCCCAATAGGCAGGTACATGTCCCTAATATGCAGCATAGTCCCCAATAGGCAGGTAAATGTCCCCATAGGCAGCATAGTCCCCAATAGGCAGGTAAATGTACCCAATAGGCATCACTGTTCCCCAATATGCGGCATAGTCCCCAATAGACAGGTAAATGTCCCCAATAGGCATCACTGTTCCCCAATATGCGGCATAGTCCCCAATAGGCAGGAAAATGTCCCCAGTAGGCAGCACAGGTCCCCAATAGTCAGCATAGTCCCCAATAGGCAGGTGCATGTCCCCAATAGGCAGCATAGTCCCCAATAGGCAGGTAAATGTACCCAATAGATAGCATAGTCCTCAATAGGCAGGTAAATGTCCCCAAAAAGGCAGTATAGGCCCCCAATAGGCAGCATAGTATCCAATAGGCAGGTAAATATCCCAAAAAGACAGCATCGTCCCCAATAGGCAAGTAAATGTCCCCAATAGGCAGCACAGGTCCCCATAGGCAACATAGTCCCCAATAGGCAGGTACATGTCCCCAATATGCAGCATAGTCCCCAATAGGCAGGTAAATGTCCCCAATAAGCAGGGATATGTTCTCAATAGACACAATAGTCCCCAATAGGCAGCATAGTCACCAATATGCAGGTAAATGTCCCCAATAGATATCATAGTCCCCAATAGGCAGGTAAATGTCCCCAATAGGCAGCATAGGGCCCCAGAAGGCAGCATAGGTCCCCAATAGACAGCATAGTCCCCAATAGGTAGGTAAATATCCCAAATAGGCAGCACAGGTCCCCAATAGGCAGGTAAATACCCCCAAAAGGCAGCATAGTCCCCAATAGGCAGCATAGTCCCCAATAGGCAGGTAAATGTCCCCAATAGGCAGGTAAATGTCCCCAATAGGCAGCATAGTCCCCAATAGGCACATACATGTCCCCAATAGGCAGCATAGTCCCCAATAGGAAGGTAAATTTCCCCAATAAGCAGCATAGTCCCCAATAGGCAGGTAAATGTCCTCAATATACAGCATAGGTCCCCAATAGTCAGCATAGGTCCTCAATAGGCAGCATAGTCTCCAATAGACAGAACAATGTCCCAAATAGGCAGCACAGGTCCCTAATAGGAAGGTAACTGTCCCCAATAGGCCGAACAGGTCCCCAATAGGCAGCATCGTCCCCAATAAGCAGGTAAATGTCCCCAGTAGGCAGCATAGTCCCCAATAGGCAGGTAAATGTTCCCAAAAGCCAGCATAGTCCCCAATAGGCAGCATAGTCCCCAATAGGCAGGTACATGTCCCCAATGTGCAGCATAGTCCCCAATAGGCAGGTAAATGTCCCGAATAAGCAGGTAAATGTCCCCAATAGACACCATAGTCCCAATAGGCAGGTAAATGTCCCAAATAGGCAGCATAGGCCCCAAATAGGCAGCATAGACCCCAATAGGTAGGTAAATATCCCAAATAGGCAGCACAGGTCCCCAATAGGCAGGTAAATACCCCCAAAATGCAGCATAGTCCCCAATAGGCAGCATAGTCCCCAATAGGCAGGTAAATGTCCTATTAGGCAGCATAGTCCCCAATAGGCAGGTAAATGTCCCAATAGGCATCACTGGTCACCAATAGGCGGCATAGTCCCCAATAGGCAGGTACATGTCCCCAATATGCAGCATAGTCCCCAATAGGCAGGTAAATGTCCCCAATAGGCAGCATAGGTCCTCAATAGGCAGGTATATGTCCCAATACTCAGCATAATCCCCAATAGGCAGGTAAATGTCCCAAATAGGCAGCACAGGTCCCCAATAGGCAGGTAAATGTCACTAAAAGGCAGCATAGACCCCAATAGGCAGCATAGTCCCAATAGGCAGGTAAATGTCCCTATTAGGCAGCATAGTCCCCAATAGGCAGGTAAATGTCCCCAATAGGCATCACTGGTCACCAATAGGCGGCATAGTCCCCAATAGGCAGGTACATGTCCCCAATATGCAGCATAGTCCCCAATAGGCAGGTAAATGTCCCCAATAGGCAGCATAGTCCCCAATAGGCAGGTAAATGTACCCAATAGGCATCACTGTTCCCCAATATGCGGCATAGTCCCCAATAGACAGGTAAATGTCCCCAATAGGCATCATTGTTCCCCAATATGCAGCATAGTCCCCAATAGGCAGGAAAATGTCCCCAGTAGGCAGCACAGGTCCCCAATAGTCAGCATAGTCCCCAATAGGCAGGTGCATGTCCCCAATAGGCAGCATAGTCCCCAATAGGCAGGTAAATGTTCCCAATAGATAGCATAGTCCCCAATAGGCAGGTAAATGTCCCCAAAAAAGGCAGTATAGGCCCCAAATAGGCAGCATAGTCCCCAATAGGCAAGTAAATGTCCCCAATAGGCAGCACAGGTCCCCAATAGGCAGCATAGTCCCCAATAGGCAGGTACATGTCCCCAATATGCAGCATCGTCCCCAATAGGCAGGTAAATGTCCCCAATAGGCAGCATAGTCCCCAATAGGCAGGTAAATGTACCCAATAGGCATCACTGTTCCCCAATATGCGGCATAGTCCCCAATAGACAGGTAAATGTCCCCAATAGGCATCATTGTTCCCCAATATGCAGCATAGTCCCCAATAGGCAGGAAAATGTCCCCAGTAGGCAGCACAGGTCCCCAATAGTCAGCATAGTCCCCAATAGGCAGGTGCATGTCCCCAATAGGCAGCATAGTCCCCAATAGGCAGGTAAATGTACCCAATAGATAGCATAGTCCTCAATAGGCAGGTAAATGTCCCCAAAAAAGGCAGTATAGGCCCCCAATAGGCAGCATAGTATCCAATAGGCAGGTAAATATCCCAAAAAGGGGCAGAATAGTCCCCAATAAGGCAAGTAAATGTCCCCAATAGGCAGCACAGGTCCCCAATAGGCAACATAGTCCCCAATAGGCAGGTACAATGTCCCCAATAGCAGCATAGTCCCCAATAGGCAGGTAAACGTCCCCAATAAGCAGGGATATGTCCTCAATAGACACCATAGTCCCCAATAGGCAGCATAGTCCCCAATATGCAGGTAAATGACCCCAATAGACACCATAGTCCCCAATAGGCAGGTAAATGTCCCCAATAGGCAGCATAGGCCCCAGAAGGCAGCATAGGTCCCCAATAGGCAGCATAGTCCCCAATAGTAGGTAAATATCCCAAATAGGCAGCACAGGTCCCCAATAGGCAGGTAAAATACCCCCAAAAGGCAGCATAGTCCCCAATAGGCAGCATAGTCCCCAATAGGCAGGTAAATGTCCCCAATAGGCAGTATAGTCCCCAATAGGCACATACATGTCCCCAATAGGCAGCATAGTCCCCAATAGGAAGGTAAATTTCCCCCATAAGCAGCATAGTCCCCAATAGGCAGGTAAATGTCCTCAATATACAGCATAGGTCCCCAATAGGCAGCATAGGTCCTCAATAGGCAGCATAGTCTCCAATAGACAGTAACAATGTCCCAAATAGGCAGCACAGGTCCCTAATAGGAAGGTAACTGTCCCCAATAGGCCGAACAGGTCCCCAATAGGCAGCATCGTCCCCAATAAGCAGGTAAATGTCCCAGTAGGCAGCATAGTCCCCAATAGGCAGGTAAATGTTCCCAAAAGCCAGCATAGTCCCCAATAGGCAGGTAAATGTCCCCAATGTGCAGCATAGTCCCCAATAGGCAGGTAAATGTCCCCAATAAGCAGGTAAATGTCCCCAATAGACACCATAGTCCCAATAGGCAGGTAAATGTCCCCAATAGGCAGCATAGTCCCCAATAGGCACATACATGTCCCCAATAGGCAGCATAGTCCCCAATAGGAAGGTACATTTCCCCAATAAGCAGCATAGTCCCCAATAGGCAGGTAAATGTCCTCAATATACAGCATAGGTCCCCAATAGGCAGCATAGGTCCTCAATAGGCAGCATAGTCTCCAATAGACAGAACAATGTCCCAAATAGGCAGCACAGGTCCCTAATAGGAAGGTAACTGTCCCCAATAGGCCGAACAGGTCCCCAATAGGCAGCATCGTCCCCAATAAGCAGGTAAATGTCCCCAGTAGGCAGCATAGTCCCCAATAGGCAGGTAAATGTTCCCAAAAGCCAGCATAGTCCCCAATAGGCAGCATAGTCCCCAATAGGCAGGTACATGTCCCCAATGTGCAGCATAGTCCCCAATAGGCAGGTAAATGTCCCGAATAAGCAGGTAAATGTCCCCAATAGACACCGTAGTCCCAATAGGCAGGTAAATGTCCCAAATAGGCAGCATAGGCCCCAAAGGGGGGGGGGGGGGGGGGGGGGGGGGGGGGGGGGGGGGGGGGGGGGGGGGGGGGGGGGGGGGGGGGGGGGGGGGGGGGGGGGGGGGGGGGGGGGGGGGGGGGGGGGGGGGGGGGGGGGGGGGGGGGGGGGGGGGGGGGGGGGGGGGGGGGGGGGGGGGGGGGGGGGGGGGGGGGGGGGGGGGGGGGGGGGGGGGGGGGGGGGGGGGGGGGGGGGGGGGGGGGGGGGGGGGGGGGGGGGGGGGGGGGGGGGGGGGGGGGGGGGGGGGGGGGGGGGGGGGGGGGGGGCAGCATAGTCCCCAATAGGAGCAGATTAGTCCCCAATAGGCAGGTAAATGTCCCCAATAGGCAGTATAGTCCCCAATAGGCACATACATGTCCCCAATAGGCAGCATAGTCCCCAATAGGAAGGTAAATTTCCCCAATAAGCAGCATAGTCCCCAATAGGCAGGTAAATGTCCTCAATATACAGCATAGGTCCCCAATAGGCAGCATAGGTCCTCAATAGGCAGCATAGTCTCCAATAGACAGAACAATGTCCCAAATAGGCAGCACAGGTCCCTAATAGGAAGGTAACTGTCCCCAATAGGCCGAACAGGTCCCCAATAGGCAGCATCGTCCCCAATAAGCAGGTAAATGTCCCAGTAGGCAGCATAGTCCCCAATAGGCAGGTAAATGTTCCCAAAAGCCAGCATAGTCCCCAATAGGCAGGTACATGTCCCCAATGTGCAGCATAGTCCCCAATAGGCAGGTAAATGTCCCCAATAAGCAGGTAAATGTCCCCAATAGACACCATAGTCCCAATAGGCAGGTAAATGTCCCAATAGGCAGCATAGTCCCCAATAGGCACATACATGTCCCCAATAGGCAGCATAGTCCCCAATAGGAAGGTACATTTCCCCAATAAGCAGCATAGTCCCCAATAGGCAGGTAATGTCCTCAATACAGATAGGTCCCCAATAGGCAGCATAGGTCTCAATAGGCAGCATAGTCTCAATAGACAGAACAATGTCCCAAATAGGCAGCACAGGTCCCTAATAGGAAGGTAACTGTCCCCAATAGGCCGAACAGGTCCCCAATAGGCAGCATCGTCCCCAATAAGCAGGTAAATGTCCCCAGTAGGCAGCATAGTCCCCAATAGGCAGGTAAATGTTCCAAAAGCAGCATAGTCCCCAATAGGCAGCATAGTCCCCAATAGGCAGGTACATGTCCCAATGTGCAGCATAGTCCCCAATAGGCAGGTAAATGTCCCGAATAAGCAGGTAAATGTCCCCAATAGACACCGTAGTCCCAATAGGCAGGTAAATGTCCCAAATAGGCAGCATAGGCCCCAAATAGGCAGCATAGACCCCAATAGGTAGGTAAATATCCCAAATAGGCAGCACAGGTCCCCAATAGGCAGGTAAATACCCCCAAAATGCAGCATAGTCCCCAATAGGCAGCATAGTCCCCAATAGGCAGGAAAATGTCCCCAATAGACAGCATAGGTCCTCAATAGGCAGGTATATGTCCCCAATACTCAGCATAATCCCCAATAGGCAGGTAAATGTCCCAAATAGGCAGCACAGGTCCCCAATAGGCAGGTAAATGTCACTAAAAGGCAGCATAGACCCCAATAGGCAGCATAGTCCCCAATAGGCAGGTAAATGTCCCTATTAGGCAGCATAGTCCCCAATAGGCAGGTAAATGTCCCCAATAGGCATCACTGGTCCCCAATAGGCGGCATAGCCCCAATAGGCAGGTAAATGTCCTAAATAGGCAGCATAGTCCCCAATAGGAAGAAAATGTCCCCAATAGGCAGCACAGGTCCCCAATAGGCAGCAAAGTCCCCAATAGGCAGGTGCATGTCCCCAATAGGCAGCATAGTCCCCAATAGGCAGGTAAAATGTTCCCAATTGATAGCATAGTCCCCAATAGGCAGGTAAATGTCCCCAAAAAAAGGCAGTATAGGCCCCAAATAGGCAGCATAGTCCCCAATAGGCAAGTAAATGTCCCCAATAGGCAGCACAGGTCCCCAATAGGCAGCATAGTCCCCAATAGGCAGGTACATGTCCCCAATATGCAGCATAGTCCCCAATAGGCAGGTAAATGTCCCCAATAGGCAGCATAGTCCCAATAGGCAGGTAAATGTACCCAATAGGCATCACTGTTCCCCAATATGCGGCATAGTCCCCAATAGACAGGTAAATGTCCCCAATAGGCATCATGTTCCCAATATGCGCATAGTCCCCAATAGGCAGGAAAATGTCCCCAGTAGGCAGCACAGGTCCCAATAGTCAGCATAGTCCCCAATAGGCAGGTGCATGTCCCCAATAGGCAGCATAGTCCCCAATAGGCAGGTAAATGTACCCAATAGATAGCATAGTCCTCAATAGGCAGGTAAATGTCCCCAAAAAAGGCAGTATAGGCCCCCAATAGGCAGCATAGTATCCAATAGGCAGGTAAATATCCCAAAAAGGCAGAATAGTCCCCAATAGGCAAGTAAATGTCCCCAATAGGCAGCACAGGTCCCCAATAGGCAACATAGTCCCCAATAGGCAGGTACATGTCCCCAATATGCAGCATAGTCCCCAATAGGCAGGTAAACGTCCCCAATAAGCAGGGATATGTCCTCAATAGACACCATAGTCCCCAATAGGCAGCATAGTCCCCAATATGCAGGTAAATGACCCCAATAGACACCATAGTCCCCAATAGGCAGGTAAATGTCCCCAATAGGCAGCATAGGCCCCAGAAGGCAGCATAGGTCCCCAATAGGCAGCATAGTCCCCAATAGGTAGGTAAATATCCCAAATAGGCAGCACAGGTCCCCAATAGGCAGGTAAATACCCCAAAGGCAGCATAGTCCCCAATAGGCAGCATAGTCCCAATAGGCAGGTAAATGTCCCAATAGGCAGCATAGTCCCCAATAGGCACATACATGTCCCAATAGGCAGCATAGTCCCCAATAGGAAGGTAAATTTCCCCAATAAGCAGCATAGTCCCCAATAGGCAGGTAAATGTCCTCAATATACAGCATAGGTCCCCAATAGGCAGCATAGGTCCTCAATAGGCAGCATAGTCTCCAATAGACAGAACAATGTCCCAAATAGGCAGCACAGGTCCCTAATAGGAAGGTAACTGTCCCCAATAGGCCGAACAGGTCCCCAATAGGCAGCATCGTCCCCAATAAGCAGGTAAATGTCCCCAGTAGGCAGCATAGTCCCCAATAGGCAGGTAAATGTTCCCAAAGCCAGCATAGTCCCCAATAGGCAGGTACGTGTCCCCAATGTGCAGCATAGTCCCCAATAGGCAGGTAAATGTCCCCAATAAGCAGGTAATGTCCCCAATAGACACATAGTCCCAAAAGGCAGGTAAATGTCCCAAATAGGCAGCATAGGCCCCAATAGGCAGCATAGACCCCAATAGGTAGGTAAATATCCCAAATAGGCAGCACAGGTCCCCAATAGGCAGGTAAATACCCTCAAAATGCAGCATAGTCCCAATAGGCAGCATAGTCCCCAATAGGCAGGAAAATGTCCCCAATAGACAGCATATGTCCTCAATAGGCAGGTATATATCCCCAATACTCAGCATAATCCCAATAGGTAGGTAAATGTCCCCAATAGGCAGCATAGTCCCCAATAGGCAGGTAAATGTACCCAATAGGCATCACTGTTCCCCAATATGCGGCATAGTCCCCATTAGACAGGTAAATGTCCCCAATAGGCATCACTGTTCCCCAATATGCAGCATAGTCCCCAATAGGAAGGAAAATGTCCTCAGTAGGCAGCACAGGTCCCCAATAGTCAGCATAGTCCCCAATAGGCAGGTGCATGTCCCCAATAGGCAGCATTGTCCCCATAGGCAGGTAAATGTACCCAATAGATAGCATAGTCCTCAATAGGCAGGTAAATGTCCCCAAAAAAGGCAGTATAGGCCCCCAATAGGCAGCATAGTATCCAGTAGGCAGGTAAATATCCCAAAAAGGCAGCATAGTCCCCAATAGGCAAGTAAATGTTCCCAATAGGCAGCACAGGTCCCCAATAGGCAACATAGTCCCCAATAGGCAGGTACATGTCCCCAATATGCAGCATAGTCCCCAATAGGCAGGTAAATGTCCCCAATAAGCAGGGATATGTCCTCAATAGACAACATAGTCCCCAATAGGCAGCATAGTCCCCAATATGCAGGTAAATGTCCCCAATAGACACCATAGTCCCCAATAGGCAGGTAAATGTCCCCAATAGGCAGCATAGGCCCCCAGAAGGCAGCATAGGTCCCCAATAGGCAGCATAGTCCCCAATAGGTAGGTAAATATCCCAAATAGGCAGCACAGGTCCCCAATAGGCAGGTAAATACCCCCAAAAGGCAGCATAGTCCCCAATAGGCAGCATAGTCCCCAATAGGCAGGTAAATGTCCCCAATAGGCAGCATAGTCCCCAATAGGCACATACATGTCCCCAATAGGCAGCATAGTCCCCAATAGGAAGATAAATTTCCCCAATAAGCAGCATAGTCCCCAATAGGCAGGTAAATGTCCTCAATATACAGCATAGGTCCCCAATAGGCAGCATAGGTCCTCAATAGGCAGCATAGTCTCCAATAGACAGAACAATGTCCCAAATAGGCAGCACAGGTCCCTAATAGGAAGGTAACTGTCCCCAATAGGCCGAACAGGTCCCCAATAGGCAGCATCGTCCCCAATAAGCAGGTAAATGTCCCCAGTAGGCAGCATAGTCCCCAATAGGCAGGTAAATGTTCCCAAAAGCCAGCATAGTCCCCAATAGGCAGCATAGTCCCCAATAGGCAGGTACATGTCCCCAATGTGCAGCATAGTCCCCAATAGGCAGGTAAATATCCCCAATAAGCAGGTAAATGTCCCCAATAGACACCATAGTCCCAAAAGGCAGGTAAATGTCCCAAATAGGCAGCATAGGCCCCCAATAGGCAGCATAGACCCCAATAGGTAGGTAAATATCCCAAATAGGCAGCACAGGTCCCCAATAGGCAGGTAAATACCCCCAAAATGCAGCATAGTCCCCAATAGGCAGCATAGTCCCCAATAGGCAGGAAAATGTCCCCAATAGACAGCATAGGTCCTTAATAGGCAGGTATATGTCCCCAATACTCAGCATAATCCCCAATAGGTAGGTAAATGTCCCCAATAGGCAGCACAGATCCCCAATAGGCAGCATAGTCCCCAATTGGCAGGTACATGTTTCCAATAGGCAGCATAGTCCCCAATAGGCAGGTAAATGTACCCTATAGGCAGCATTGTTCCCAATATGCAGATAAATGTCCTCAATATAAAGCATAGGTCCCCAATAGGCAGCATAGGTTCTCAATAGGCAGCATAGCCCCCAATAGACAGAAAAAAATTCCCAAATAGGCAGCACAGGTCCCTAGAAGGCAGGCAACTATCCCCAATAGGCAGAACAGGTCCCCAATAGGCAGAATAGTCCCCAATAGGCAGATAAATGTCCCCAGTAGGCAGCATAGTCCCCAATAGGCAGGGAAATGTCCCCAATAGGCAGCACTGGTCCCTAATAGGCAGCATAGCCCCCAATAGGCAGGAAAATGTCCCCAATAGGCAGCATAGTCCCCAATAGGCAGGCAAATGTCCCCAATAGGCAGCACAGGACCCTAATAGATAGAATTGTCCCTAATAGGCAGGTGCATGTCCCCAGTAGGCAGCATAGTCCCCAATAGGCAGGTAAATGTCCCAAATAGGTAGCATAGTCACCAATAGGCAGGAAAAAGTCCCCAAAAGGCAGCATAGGCCCCCAATAGGCAGCATAGGTACCCATAGGGCAGGTAAATGTCAAAAATAGGCAGCACGGGTCCCCAATAGGCAGGTAAATTTCCCCAAAAGGCAGCATAGTCCCCAGTAGGCAGCATAGTCCCCAATGGGCAGGTAAATGTCCCCAATAGGCAGCATAGTCCCCAAATGGCAGGTAAATGTCCCCAATGGCAGCATAGGTCCCAAATAGGCAGCATAGTCCTCAATAGGCAGCATCATCCCCAATGGCAGGTAAATGTCCCCAATAGGCAGCATAGGTCCCCAATAGGCAGGCAAATGTCCCCAATAGGCAGCATAGTCCCCAATAGGCAGGTAAATGTCCCCAATAGGCAACATATGTCCCCAATAGGCAGCATAGTCCCCAATAGGCAGCATAGTCCCCAATAGGCAGGTAAATGTCCCCAATAGGCAGCATAGTTCACCAATAGGCAGGCAAATGTCCCCAATAGGCAGCATAGTCCTCAAATGGCAGGTAAATGTCCCCAATGGCAGCATAGGTCCAAAATAAGCAGCATAGTCCTCAATAGGCAGCATCATCCCCAATGGCTGGTAAATGTCCCCAATAGGTAGCATAGGTCCCCAAAAGGCAGGCAAATGTCCCCAATAGGCAGCATAGTCCCCAATAGGCAGGTAAATGTCCCCAATAGGCAACATATGTCCCCAATAGGTAGCATAGTCCCCAATAGGCAAGTAAATGTCCCCAATAGGCAGCATAATCCCCAATAGGCAGGTAAATGTCCCCAAAAGGCAGCATAGTCCCCAATAGTATTAACATATAATTCCTTGTGCCAAGAAGAGAGATTCAACCCTATATTTGTTCAACAACTCATAACTAAATATGATACAAATGCTATTACCTTCAAATCAATAAACTTAAAGTCAAATCGAGAAGGAAAAATAACCAAAAGAGTTTTAATGAAAATAGTAAATTTTATTTCAATATAAATACTTAAAAATTATCGTACAAAGAGCACCACAAACCAAGATAACAAAAAACCAGGCAAAGAAATTTTGGGGAAAATTGGTTTAAACACAGCCAATAATGGAGGATGGTGAACTCATCAAAATCTCTTGATAATATTTATATATGGCAATATAACAGATGATTAATACCCCCAATAGGTCCCCAATAGGCAAATAGTCCCTATTTGAGGAAAATATAGGAAGCGCCATGTATACGGTTAAAAAACCACAGGCGGCCTGAGTGGTGTACGTCTGGCCGTGAAAGAGACTATAATATGCGATGTGCACCTAATATAAATCACAGTGTGCCTAATTGTAAAGCGGCTTACGAAACGCCGCCAATGCAGATGGAAAGCCGAATAACACGTAATAGCATGATAGAGCTATCAAATAATTGTACTCACCAAGGAATAAAGACTGGTTCCCGTAATGATAAGACCGAGTGCTGTGTTCCCCGTGCCTGGCGCCCCTACGCACATTTCGAAAATACTTCGTCAGGAGGCGTGTTTTCAATTAGCCCTGGCAGCTGTTTATATGTGATGTAAGTGTCATGGGTGTATCGCCACGAAGATCGTCGCGATTACACATTCTGACTTCTCGCAGCTGAGTTGCTGTTACTTTGTGTTTGGCAGTGAGGGAGTTAATTCTGCCTAGCTCTATGCTAAGACTAGGTCCAGCCTCTCCCGGCTGCAGTTTGATTATGCACTAATTAGCTTCCTTTATATACCTGCCAGTCTGCTTAGGAGTTGCCGGTGAAAGCTTTCATGCAGACCAGCAGATTGGATCAGGTTATGAGAAGACTTAAGCTAAGAGTTCCTTTGTGGTTTCTCCTCTCCTCGCTTATAGTTTATCTCCTAGACCATTTGTGTTCCTTCTGTGTTTAAGTGTTGTATGCAAGACAGTATTTACTTTATCCCCTGTCTGTCTCGTTTGTCTTTACTGTTTGTTAAGCAGTGACCTGCCTATTCCCTGTTTGGTAATCAGGGTCCTTCTGAGGACTAGATTACAATGGTCAGGGACTTATAGGAGACAGGGTTACGCTGGCGGCCTGGACCTCTGTACCATTAACAGTACCTCCAGGTAGAGGGACTAGTCAGGACCCCAGTTTAGGGTCAGCATAGACCCCGGTCCACCTCTAGCCTGTGACAGCGTAAAACGTCTTCAGGATTCACCACAGTACAACGGATATTATGTCAGGTAATACTATACTATATGTACATGTTGATATTACCTATTTCTATGTTATATAGAATGTTGTCCCTCTTGGTATAGATTACTGACATTATATATATATCTGTGATACAGCGTGACATTTTCACCGGCCATAAAAATTCTCCCCAGCTACCATGAATCCAGTTGCCCAGCTTGCCCTGCAGTTGCAGAGTTTATCCATGGAGCTGACGGACATTAAGTCCAAGGTTGTGTCCCCCCGGAGCAAACCAGATCTGAACCTAAAGTTGCTCTCCCGGACAGGTTCACTGGTGGGCGAGACAAATTTTTTACCTTCCGGGAGGCATGTAAATTATATTTTCGGCTTCGGCCTCGGTGATCGGGGAGTGAAGAGCAGAGGGTGGGAATTGTCATCTCACTCTTACAAGGGGACCCTCAATCCTGGGCGTTCTCTCTTCCTCCGGGCTCCCGGCTCACCAGTCAGTAGATCGATTTTTTACTGCCCTGGGTCTGGTATATGATGACCCGGATCGGGTCTCCCTTGCTGAAACGAAGTTACGTAAGATACAGCAGGGAGATCGTCCGGCGGAGGAATTTTCTTCTGAGTTCCGTAGATGGGCCACAGATACTCAGTGGAATGACCCAGCTCTTAGGAGCCAGTTTTGTCAAGGGTTATCTGACAAATTAAAAGATGTTTTGGCTCAGTATGATTCTCCTCCGTCACTGGAGGCTGCTATGGCCCTTGCTATTCGTATTGATAGACGGCTTCGGGAGAGGTGTGAGGTAACTCCGCCCCCTGTTATGACTCCACCTACTACTAAAGTCCCTTATATTGAGGTTCCCCTGGTCTGTTCTGAGGAACCTATGCAGTTGGGAGGGACATCATTTCGTAGGAGGGGATCGGCGGTGCGCCGCAAGACAAGAAGGTGTTTCTTCTGCGGGAGAGAGGGACATTTTGTTGAGGGGTGTCCATCCCGTGCCTTGTTGAGCAAGATGTCGCCGGAAAACTGTTAATCCCAGGTTGTGTGGTGGACGACAACCTGGGAGTATGTATTTCGTCCCCAAGTCCATCTCAGTTTCTCGTACCAGCGGAGGTGGTGGTTAGTACGAGAGTTGAGAGGATTTCTGTTCTTCTTGATAGTGGGTCCGGGGCTAATCTGGTGGACGCTCGGTTTGCCCAGGTGCAAGGTATGCAACTGAGTGTATTGGCCAAACCGATCCCTATATTCTCTATTGACGCCAGGCCTCTCGGTCAAGGTAGCTTTGTACAAGCTGTTCATAACATAGACCTTCGAGTAGGGGCAATACATAAAGAACAATTGTCTTGTTATGTGTTGGAGGATCTTCCTACTCCTATTGTGTTGGGACTTCCTTGGTTGGCTAAACATAACCCAGTGATTAATTGGCAATCCAGAGAGATAAGCCAGTGGGGTGAATTTTGCAAGAATAACTGCATGAACACGGTCATCAGTGCGGTCGTGCCTAGAACCTTGCCTCCTTTTCTGGAGGACTTTGAGGATGTGTTCTCAGAGGAGGGGTGTCAAGAATTACCTCCTCATCGTGCGTATGACTGCTCAATAAAATTGCTTCCTGATGCTAAGTTACCTAAATCTAGGTTATATAACCTTTCTGGTCCTGAGAGGCAGGCTATGAAGGATTATATTTCGGAAAGTCTGGCCAAGGGGCATATTAGACCTTCATCTTCCCCAGTGGCCGCGGGGTTCTTCTTTGTGAATAAAAAAGATGGAGGCCTACGCCCTTGCTTGGATTTCCGTGAGCTTAATCGGATTACTGTCCGAGATCCGTATCCGCTCCCACTTATTCCTGATCTCTTCAATCAGATTGTGGGTGCCAAATGGTTCTCTAAGTTGGATCTCAGGGGGGCGTATAATCTGATTAGGATAAAGGAGGGGGATGAGTGGAAGATGGCGTTTAACACTCCGGAGGGACATTATGAGTACCTTGTCATGCCTTTTGGTCTGACTACTGCCCCGGCGGTGTTTCAACATTTTGTTAATGACATCTTTCGCCACCTTGTGGGGCAGTTTGTGGTTGTTTATTTAGATGACATCTTAATTTACTCGCCAGATCTTGTGTCTTATCAGGAGCATGTGAGACAGGTGTTGCAGATCTTGCGAGACAATAAACTGTACGCCAAATGGGAAAAGTGTGTATTCGCCGTACAGGAACTTCAGTTTTTGGGTTTCCTGGTGTCAGCTTCCGGTTTCCGTATGGACCCTGAGAAAGTGAGAGCAGTGCTTGAATGGGATCGGCCAGAGGATCTTAAGGCACTGCAGCGTTTCCTGGGGTTTGCTAACTACTACCGGAAATGTATTCGTAATTTCTCATCTGTTGTCAAACCTCTCACTGACATGACAAAAAAAGGGACAGATTTTTCTAGGTGGTCTGACAAAGCTTGTCAAGCATTTTCCTCCTTGAAAAAAATGTTTTGCTTCGGCACCCATACTCATTCAACCAGATGCATCACAACCGTTCATTGTGGAGGTAGACGCGTCTGACGTAGGGGTGGGTGCAGTATTATCCCAAGGTCCGTCCCCTGGTAAATGGCATCCGTGCGCTTTCTTCTCTAAGAAATTGTCGTCCGCCGAGAGGAATTATGATGTCGGCAATAGGGAACTCTTGGCCATTAAGTTGGCTTTTGAGGAATGGCGTCACTTTTTGGAGGGGGCAGTCCACCCGGTCACCGTCATTACTGATCACAAGAACCTGCTGTATTTAGAATCTGCAAAGCGTCTGAATTCCAGACAAGCTAGATGGTCGTTGTTTTTTACCAGGTTTAATTTTGTCGTCACATATCGTCCTGGGTCAAAAAATGTTACGGCTGATGCCTTATCTCGTAGTTTCCCAGGGGCCGGGAAGTCAGATGACCCGGTTCCTATCCTTCAGAAGGGAGTTGTAGTGTCGGCTGTATGCTCTGAGCTTGAGGAGGAGGTATTGGAGGCTCAGGGGGACGCCCCTGCAGGACCTCCAGGGAAACTGTTTGTTCCAAATCAGTTAAGACAAAAAGTTATCGAGGCACATCATAATTCTGCTTTAGCAGGACACCCAGGGAGTAAAGCAACTATGGATCTCCTTTCTCGCCGGTTTTGGTGGCCTAACTTAAATAAAGAGGTAGTAACTTTTGTCGCGTCCTGTGGGGTTTGTGCTCGCTCTAAGACCCCACATACCCGTCCGTCTGGGACCCTCTTACCTTTGAAAATTCCGGAGCGTCCATGGACTCATCTGTCTATGGACTTCATTACGGACCTCCCTCCGTCGTCAGGGAAAACTGTCATACTAGTTGTAGTTGACAGGTTCAGTAAGATGGCACATTTCATTGCTCTTCCTGCTCTTCCTAATGCTAAAACTCTGGTGCAGGTGTTCATTGGGGAGATTGTGAGACTTCACGGGTTGCCTTCTGATGTGGTGTCAGATAGGGGGTCTCAGTTTGTGTCCAAATTCTGGAGGGCATTTTGTTCACGTCGGGGGATGCAATTGTCATTTTCCTCGGCTTTTCATCCGCAGACCAATGGTCAGACAGAGTGTCTGAATCAGAGCCTAGAGACATATCTTCGGTGTTTTGTCTCAGAGAACCAGGAGGACTGGTCTTCTTTCTTGCCTCTGGCAGAGTTCGCTCTTAACAATAGGCGGAGCGAGTCCACTGGTAAGTCCCCGTTTTTTGGGGCATATGGTTTTCATCCCCAGTTTTGTACTTTCAATGGGGGGGCCCTTCTGGGGTTCCTGAGGAGGAACGATTCTCGTCGTCACTTGCTTCAGTGTGGAGAGGAGTGCTGAATAATCTGAGTGCTATGGGGAACCGTTACAAACGTATGGCAGATAGGAGGAGAGTGTCTGGTCCGGATCTTAGTGTGAACGATCTGGTATGGTTGTCTACCAAGAATATAAAACTCAAGGTTCCCTCCTGGAAACTGGGTCCCAGGTTCATCGGGCCGTACAGGATCAGTTCTATAATTAATCCTGTGGCATTTCGTCTGGACCTCCCTCCTATGTTTAAAATCCACAATGTGTTCCACAAATCGTTGCTTAAGAGGTACGTGGCGCCAGTTATACTGTCACCTCTACCTCCTCTTCCAGTGGTGGTCAATGGTAACTTGGAATTTCAGGTGTCGAAGATCATTGACTCACGTCTGAATCGCCGGTCCCTTCAGTACTTGGTTCATTGGAAGGGGTATGGTCCTCAGGAGAGGACGTGGGTTCCTGCATCTGATATTAACGCAGATCGATTGGTTCGGACCTTCCACACAACTCACCCGGGCAGACCTGGCCCTGAGGGTCCGGAGGCCCCTCGTAGAAGGGGGGGTACTGTCATGGGTGTATCACCACGAAGATCGTCGCGATTACACATTCTGACTTCTCGCAGCTGAGTTGCTGTTACTTTGTGTTTGGCAGTGAGGGAGTTAATTCTGCCTAGCTCTGTGCTAAGACTAGGTCCAGCCTCTCCCGGCTGCAGTTTGATTATGCACTAATTAGCTTCCTTTATATACCTGCCAGTCTGCTTAGGAGTTGCCGGTGAAAGCTTTCATGCAGACCAGCAGATTGGATCAGGTT